>SNQJ01S0205956.1:12303-26617 GCA_010110895.2 Picea sitchensis | reverse complement strand
GATCTTCTACAGAACCTCAGACGTTCTGTCTTCTCACTGAACTCGAAATAGAGTTCTCCTTCTGTGCGCCCTGTGCATCCACTCAATGCCCTCTTGGCAGAGTCTCACAAAATTCTCAGAAATTATGTCTGTCCCGTTCCCTCTGCACAGTTATTCCTTCAAGGTGTTCAAAAACCTTGAGTCATCCTCCTTGAGTCAATGACTTCCTTTGGTGCATCCTCCTGGCACGTCTTTGTCTAAATTCTATAGAATTCAGAGGTGCACTCCTGAAATGGTTTTAAGAGACCGTAGTACTCTGTCATGCACTCTTGCATGAAACCACAAAGAATACAAACCTGAAATCAAAGAACTTTGAACAGATAGGAAAATCTATCTATCCCTATAGATGGAATTTAACATACATCTACAACATATCATCACACATAAATACATTCATTCATGAACTCATAAACACATGAACAACAACATGCAGGAAAAACTGCTATGTTTGTATTAATCAAGAATGCCTTATTACAATGTGTTCGAGCTCAGATTGCAACAGAGTCTGAGCTCTTCTCTTCTATCCCACCTTTTCTCTCTATTCTTCTCTGCCTTCTACCCCTTTTCTAGATACAAAGAAGATCTTTTTTTTTTTACAAAGAGGGGCTCCTAGAGCGCTTCCCTCCATCCTCACCAACTTTCATTAATTACAATGAATTACATTGAATGGTCCATCTAATCCGAATTGGATCTATATCCCCATCAACATGTCAGCCATTAAGGCGACACCAACTACAACCTGCTCAAAGGCACAACTGGGCTCTTTGGCCTTACAAACATTTAATACAATTAATTCAAATTTGAAATTTGAAAGTGAGAGGGTTGCAATGTGATAGGAAAATCTATCTATCCCTATAGATGGAATTTAACATACATCTACAACATATCATCACACACATAAATACATTCATTCATGAACTCATAAACACATGAACAACAACATGTGAAAAACCGCTATGTTTGTATTAATCAAGAATGCCTTATTACAATGTGTTCGAGCTCGCATTGCAACAAAGTCTCGGCTCTCTTCTCTATCCCACCTTTCTCTATCTTTCTCTCTCTTCTACCCCTTTTCTAGATACAAAGAAGATCTTTTTTTTTTTTACAAAGAGGGGCTCCTAGAGCGCCTCCATCCTCACCAACTTTCATTAATTACAATGAATTACATTGAATGGTCCATCTAATACAAATTGGATCTAGATCCCCATCAACATGTCACCCATTACATGACACCAACTACAACCCTCAGCCAAAGGCACAACCGGCTCTTTGGCCTTACAAACATTTAATACAACAATCCAAATTTGAAATTTGAAAGTGAGAGGGTTGCGCCTCTCCTTCCATTGAATGCACACTTGAAGTGTTGGCTAGATGGCACGTAGTCAGTTTTGGATGCATGTTCGCATCTTAGGACCACAAACTGTGCATGCAATTTTACCCTTTGTTTTAAGACCTGAAAAAGTTGGATTAATAATTATGTCAATTATACAAAGGGGATTATTTAAAAACATGCAGCATGGTATTCTTCAGATAATTATATAGTATAATTAAAGTGCAATGGATCGTTACATACCACAAAAATTTGTTAGTCCCGGGGCATCATGAATTGTCCATAAGTATTCCACAACATTGAAATTTCTTCCGCTTCTTATTGGTTTAAAAAACGCTATACATAGTGATGCCTGCCCATAAATTTAGTAACTCGTTGATGAGAGGCTTGATATATACATTCATATCTTTAACCCGGTACTTACCTAATTGTTTGAAATTACACATAATTACTTACGTGATGTGCATATATAAGTAAATAAATAAATACAAGATATTATGCAACAAGAAATACAAATGAAATCTTACATTCGAAAATTAATGATAACATTACACTGGACATTGTCAACATTATGTGCTCCCCTCTTTATTGACATCCAAGGAGGAATGTTATTGTTGATAACAAAATACCACACTGAGTAAATAGACCCGAGCTCCCCAAATGGATTAACATCATCGCCAGCCAATGAAAGCCCAACACACGAGGTTCATCTTTAAAAACTGGCCATTTTTTTCTCAATTTCCTTAAATGCATAACCATCTGGCTGTGGATTCAACATCTTCACTCTATTATGTGCATGGTAATCCATAACCTATGCTTTCACAAGACCTAATCGCCGCAAATGTGGAATTATGGAAATATGATGAAGAACCTTACGAGGCACCTTTTTGTTATTTAATCGGTTCGATATCTACCGGTCCATTGTGGGCATTCTATTTTTTGACACATGTTTTCCATAGTATATAATATGATCATTGGGACATGCATCTATAGCTTGATACTCCATTCCAATTTCTTTCATAATGGCATTTAAATCTCAATATGTGCGAGGTAAAAATATTTGACGATGGTAACATAAATTCACCCAACAATCTAAGGACATAAAAAATAAGTAATTAGTGTAAAGAATGTTATTATTTGTAAATATTTAATTCTTATTTCAAACATTAATTAAAACTACTAAAAACAAGCAAAAAAAATCAACCTTTATGTATACGTGATGATGAACCATATTACATACCTTAGGATCTGTGTCATACAACTGTTTGACAAACCATTCAAAACCTTTAAGTTCACCAACAATAATGTAGTAGAAAGAAGAGTTTCTTTTGAACCTTCATAAAGTGGTTTTTTTGCCTTCTCTAATAGAGGTACGTCAAGATCACCAATGTCCTCATCATCATCCTCGTCCAGTCGAGAAAAAAAGTCTTGGATCAATTCATTTGTTCCATCGTCTTCAACTATATTGTTATTATTGTCAACTTCTTCCATAGGATCATTAACTTGATCTTCAATATTCGACACTCCAAATTCCTCGACACCTTGTAGTACAACATCATTTCTGCTAGTACTTGGCGTGTTCAGATGCTTAGGGGGGCCAGCCTGACTTTATAATTACAAACAGTCATGAAAAATTAGTGTACTGCATAAGAAATATTTAAACAATATAAATTTTTATAAATACAATCAATATAAAGATATAATAATGAATATATAGTTTACCAAGGGACGATATTCGTTCGGTCCACCTTCAACGTGCCCATGGGTTCTGCAATGTATTACAACTGTTTGTATTAAAATTCTTCTGACTTTTGTGCTCTCGCATTTAGCGCAAGGGAAATAATATCTCTCGTCACCTTGTCCATAATATCTCCACATTCTTCACCACAACCAAAATATTGAGACGATTATGTTATAAAGTTCAATGATTATGTGCTAGATCTATTCGATTCTTGAAATACAATAGACCAAACCATACAATATATTTTACCACATAAGCTTCAAAGCTTCACAATAACCAAGTAACATAATCAAACGACATAATAGAACTAGGGCAAGAGATCAAGTCACATATAAGCATGGAAAAATAGCATGTTCACAGATGACATAAAATCTACATAAACGTATAAGGTTATAAAATATTAAAGGAGACAAAAGAAAAAAAATATTTAACTAACCTTCAAAGTGTAAAATCCTCTTGCATGCCTTGAACAATGATCACAAAACTAAGCTCTGTAGATCAAAGATCAGTTCGATCTCTTAATCAACAAGAAAACCTTCACATAAAAACGAAGATTAGCAGAGCTATAACACATAAAAGATGTTGCAACTATAACAAATTAGTCGAAATTCGGTCTGAATTAACTAATTTATAGATTCGTCATTGTCGGAATTCCAACGACTATAACCCTAAATTAAGGTTGACCATTTCGAAGTCTATGACAGTTATGTTGACCTACAAATAGATATATTAAAGTGTCGGAACTGGGCATCGTACTTCCGACGACCTTAGAACACATCGGAAATCCGATGTTATCGAGACTAATTTAAAAAAAAAAACAGTAAAATTTCGTTTTTTTTTTTAATTTTTTTCGACAAGAAAATTGATTTTATCACAATTGTCGTAATAGTTCGTCGATTTTTTAGCCTATATGTAATAGTGTTAATATCTCATTCATTAGTTGGCTATTAAAAAAACAATCAAACCTATAAAAAACCAATCCTTCCAACAACTGAGGTGGCCTAGCTCTACCCTAAGAAGTCAGGTGCAAACCTTAGTGTTGAGATTTGGATACCTTGGAAAGTGGTCCCCTTGTGTTTGTGAGTCTCTGACCACAAGTGGGAAATACTTTGGTACTATGTACCTTGTAATTTATGTCTAATTCAACTTTGACTTAACTTAAGTCAAAAAGTTGATTTTTTATCACTTAGGCAAAAGTGACTAATTATCCACTTTGTGGGTGAATGAGGGGACATAAAGTGAACTTAGGGAACTTAACCCAAAGTGGGTTTGTGAGTGATATTATTGTGGGATGATTTCAAACTTTTATTAGAGAATGGATGGATAGATCTTAGCCACCCATCTCTTAGGTTTCCTTATGGAGGTTCAAGAGGGGCGCATAGGGCCTAAGGAGGCTCATTCTATCTTTTGTTCACTTGGAAAGGAAGAGGAGAGCAATGAATATGGAAATGGAAGTATTGGATGAGGGTTTCAAGGGCACCTCCTTCCATGGAGGGCTCTAGGAGGCTTAGGCTTCCATTGTTTTGTGTTGCTGATACTTTCTTGGAGTAGGGCGCACTATAGGAGGAGGGCACACACCTATAAGGGAGGCCTTACACTTTTCAGAGTCCTGGTTGGAGATTCTTGTTGGAGAGGTAGCACACAAGGTCAGATTTGTGTGCAAGGGTTTCTTTTACAAGGAAACAAGGAGCAAGGGTGCAAGTTCTTAGTGATATTGAGCAACAAAGGAGAAGAGCACACCATGCTTGGGCACATTCACCTTCTTGGACTTGTATAACAACTTGAGAGGGGTTACCATTGTATCGGTTTCATTTGTTTCAGGTACTTGTTGTATCTCACATTATTTATATCACATACATAGACTTATATTCCATACTGGTTTTCCCTGGGGGGTGGTTTTATCCAGGGTCGTGTTGACCAAAAACTATTGTTTCATATTTTCATGTATGCTAGAGTTTAGAACAACATTATTTCAGTTGTAAAGATCTAGAGGTGTGTTATATATTTGAGGTATTCATGTGATAAACTATGGGCTACTAAAACTACATGCTAGAGCACCTTAAAAGATTATGTAACAATAACAAAACAACAGAAAAGTTCCTAAACAATTTGTTGTTATAAAACAACATCAAAGACTTGTTTGACAGTTGAAACTTAGAGCCAAGCCTAGGTCAAAGAAAGACCTAGTTGGCAGCCTATCAAGACCGCATATTTATTCATGGTATTAGAGCCCTTGGTGGAAAATACTTGCTGATTTCTAGAGCATTCAGTGGGAATTTTTGTGACAGCTTGTTGGTAGAGTTAGTGGGCAGATTTGTTGGATAGTTGTAGGAATGTTTTGGACACTTGTGGACAACCTGTTATCACACCTATGTGAACATGAGTGAGACTGATTTGGAAAACCTCTTTTCACACCTGTTTTGTCAAGAGTGAGGTTGTAGTTTCACTGCCTCTTTTCACACATGTGTTTACAAGAGTGAGGAAATACTCTTGTGCAATTTTAACATCAGTGTGAGATTTAGTGGATAGCCATATCAATGTCCCAGATGCATGCAGAGGATAGGCTAGATGGAGCTAACAACTAGTCCCCTTGGAAGACGAGGATGATCTTTTTCATGGAGGACCTTGAACTGTGGGATATAGTTCAAGCTCCCACTATTCTTCCTCCTGTCATTGCTCCCTTGTTGGTGGAAGAGTTCAGGAAGATGAACAGTAAGGAAAAGAGGATTATTTTTGATGTGGTGAGGTACCACATCATACCTCATTTGACTAGAAAAGACTATGCCTTTGAGATATGGGTCTCATTGTGCAAGCTTTACCAGAGTCCAAACCAGAACCGAAAGATGGTTCTGTAGGACAAGTTCAAGATCATTCAGATTCTAGATTCTGAGATGGTCACATCATACCTTGGAAGATTTAAACAGATTTGAGACAATTTGGCCGCATTCGGGGAGATTTTGGATCCCGACTTCTTGGTGAGAACAACTTTGAACAACTTTTCCAAACCTTGGGGTTCATTTGTATGAGTCATTGTAGCCTGGGAGGTCATGCCTACTTGGGAGAGACTTTGGGATGCATTTGTACATGAGGAGTTGAAATTCAACTCAGGATCTTCAAGACATCAACGTATTTTAGAGGATGATGAGGATCTTGCTCTGTGGACTAAGGACAAGAAGAAGATCGACATAGGTGCTAGACAGGGTCCCAAGGGAGGGGCCAAACCACATCAGAGTGGGGGTAGGAAAGAGAGAGACATGATCATAGTGAGATGATTTTCTTGTGGAGAGATGGGTCACTATGCATGAAAGTTTCCCAAGAAGAAGAAGAAGAAGCAACAAGATGGCACTGCTACGACAATAGAGGAGGAGTTCGTTGCTTAGTTTGTGAGGGAATGTGCATTCGTCAATTGTTGTCTGTCATTTGATGCACCATCTGACGTTAGGTAGGGAGACAGAGTTGAGGATGACCTATTGAATCAGAGCATTGATTCAGAGGGAGATTAGACTCAGTTTGTGAGGACACTATCTTCAAGGGTGTTTGGTCCACCCGGGACAACTTTAGTTTCAGATTTGTCGAGCAGATAGAGGTTTGGTGTAGGTTATTTAGAGCATCAGAGATTGATGAGGAGGAGGAGCAGGGCACCACAGAGCCTTGAGCCTCACTTGGCTATGGAGATGATTAGATCAAGTACAGGTTCCACTTTAGGTGGAAGTCACTTGGTGAGAGGCCAAGTTGAGGATCTTGGTGAGATTCCAAGATTCAGATACTCTTGGTAAGATTCCAAGAGGGGGTCAATCTTGATGAGATTCCAAGAGAGTGACTCTTGGTGAGATGCCAAGTGTAGTGACCATTGGCGAGATGCCAGGAGATATAAATTCTTGGTGAGATGCCAAGGTTGAAATATTTGGTGTGATGCCAAGATCTAGGTGATCTTGGATAGGTGGATATGCACTTCCATCTATAGATCATGTAGGTTGAGAAGATCTGTGTCAGAGACCACTTTTGATGATCAGGGTACAACCATACTCACCAAGTATTTTTTAGTAGGCAACCATGTCCACTACAGGGATGAGATTGGGGGTGAATGACACTTTCCTCGGTAAGAGGGAGTGTTGAGATTTGGGTACCTTGGAAAGTGGTCCCCTTGTGTTTGTGAGTCTCTAACCACAAGTGGGAAATACTTTGGTACTATTTACCTTGTACTTTATGTCTAATTCAACTTTGACTTAACTTAAGTCAAAAAGTTGAATTTTTGTCACTTAGGCAAAAGTGACTAATTATTCACTTTGTGGGTGAATGAGGGGACATCAAGTGAACTTAGCTAACTTAACCCAAAGTGGGTTTGTGAGTGAGATTCTTTTGGGATGATCTCAACCTTTTATTAGAGAATGGATGAAGATATCTTATCCATCCATCTCTTAGGTTTCCTTATGGAGATTCAAGAGGGGCGCATAGGGCCTAAGGAGGCTCATTCTATATTTTATTTACTTGGAGAGGAAGAGAAGAGAAATGGAGATGGGAATGGAAGAATTGGATGAGGGCTTCAAGGGCACCTCCTTTAGTGGAGGGATCTAAGGGGCTTAGGCTTCCATTATTTTGTGGTGTTGATACTTTCTTGGAGGAGGGCACACTATAGAAGGAGGGTGGACACCTAGCAGGGAGGCCTTACACTTGTCATATTCCTGGTTGGAGAGTCTTGTTGGAGAGATAGCACACAAGGTTAGATTTTTGTGCAAGGGTTTCTTCTACAAGGCAATAAGGAGCAAGGGCACAAGGTCTTAGTGATATTGAGAAACAAAGGAGAAGGGTGCACCTTGCTTTGGCACATTCACCTTCTTGGACTTGCATAGTAGTTTGAGAGAGGTTACCATTGTATCAGGTTCATTTGTTTCATGTACTTATTGTATCTCACACTATTTACATCACATATATAGACTTATATTCCAAATTAGTTTTCCCCAGGGGGGTTTTCCAGGGTCGTGTTGACCAAAAACTATTGTGTCCTATTTTCATGTATGCTAGAGTTTAGAACAACATTATTTTAGTTGTAAATATCTAGAGGTGTGTTATGTATTTGAGGTATGCATGTGCTAACCTATGGGATAATAAAACTACATGCTAGAGCACCTTAAAATCTTATGTAACCATAACAAAACAATAGAAAATTTCTTGAACAATTTGTTGTTATAAAACAACATCAAAGACTTGTTTGACAATTGAAACTTAGAGCCAAACTCAGGTCAAAGACAAACTAGTTGGCAGCCTGTTAGGACCTCAGATTTCTTCACTTAGGACCAACACCAATTAATTCTTAAATACGGATAAACATCCGACCAAATTCAGGAAATTGAAGATCACTTGACTATTTGCAAAATATCACGTGAATGTCTTACTTGTCCATAGACCCATAAATTGATGAATAACTTGAAATGTAAATGAGATAATACAATAGAAAATAAAAGAACTCAAATACACATGTAATTGACATACATCACTACATCTTCAAAGTCCCTTTAAATAGCATGATTGTTCTTCATCATCTCAAAATTCCAAAGTTACATTACAATATAGGCTTACAAAAACACAATTTGAAGACACTCTGAAAATCTGCTCCTCAAATACAGAAACAAAGTATGTCGTAGAATTCCCGGTGAAAAATTGTGCAAAATTGATATAAAATACTTGAAATTCCTTCAAGGTACCCCTCGACATGTTTTACAGTGTTACCTCAAGTGCCTTGTACCCTTGGCATGCATTACAAGGCAAAAACCTGCATTAAATTGTGTGTTTGTTGTGTGTGTTTTCTTCCTTCCGATGCGTGCCATTAAATAGGGCACCCCTCTAAACCAATTTCCGAACTTGGTGCAACCCCTTAACTATTATTAGAGGCATAGTTATAACCAACCAAGAATATTGGATAGTTGGTTAGCGGAGGTTTTTAAGTCTTTGCTATATTTGGCGGGTTGGGGGTTCGATTCCCATCGATCGTCGTATTTCGTGGCTTTTGTTGGTGCATATATTATATATAACCAATAGTTAAAACCTCTGCGCGATTTTTTTGGGATTTGTTATATGGTTATACCATATAACATATGGTTATATGTATTATAACCATAACGTATTAAACTCCAGCCAGAATAGTTGTGATAGCCCCTCGTGCTATGTATGGTGTAGGTCATATGGTTGTGTACATGATCAAGGGCCAAGGGTCGAGGGCTTAGGCCCTCGGCCCTTTGGCCACCCATATGTAACTTTATTTAACTTTAAATATATAATATACCATATAACTATCAAGTGACATATGGTGGCACATTGGTATGGAGGGCTATGTGAAGACTTTGGTGGCTATGGAGGTCATGGGGTCGAACCTTGTTGACTCCATAAATTTTGATATTGACTAGCCAATATTGGCCAATGGGGGGTTGCCACATGGTGGTCTCTCATTGTCTCTTCCAACGCCACATGTCAAATTAGGATTGCACCATTTATCTGCCACTTGTCAATCGACGATTGATCCACCTACATTTGTACCTTTCCCATTCAGCTACCAATTAGGTTCCACGTTCCACCCTTGCATAGGTGACACGTGTCACCTCTTTATTTTCCTTTGTACTTTGACTTTGAATTTTTGCCAGGTTTGACTAGAAATTTGATCATTCATAACTTTTGCATACGGACTTTGTTTGAAGTGTCATTTGAAAGTTGACGACGAGCTCTACGCATTGATGGCGTTTTCACAAACTTTTGAGGTGGTCAAATTTTGAGCCTTTGTGGATCCCCTAGGACCTTTGTGAATGTTTTAGACCCTTCTGGACCTCTGTGATCATTCCTTAGATCTTCCTGGATCACTCACATGACTTTAAAACTAACCAATAACTAAAAGATAACTAAAGTGACACTAGTTGTCAACTCAAATTTCTTATTAGGTGCATAAACTAAGAGATAACTGATAATTACTAATTTACAAATTCCCGCAAAAACACTAAAACCCCAATTTTTGAGGCCTTATATGAAGGAATTTAGATCGGGAAAAGTGTCGAATGACGTTCAATTTGAAGGATCATATCTAGAAGGCAGTGAAATATTCGAGACACAACTCCCTGTAAAATTTCAGCCCAAACGGATAACCGAGTCCAAAGTTATGACCCTCAGAAATCCTTGCATCATTCTCCTTTGGTTGAAAAGAACACAACTCTTGCAAGTTACTGTCTTCAAAATGCTACCACTTAATGGGATATAGGTTTAGTAAGTTCCCCTCTGTAATCCATGTACTTTCTGTTGGTGCTACGCCTTCCCACTGAACCAAATATTGGTTGTATTGGCCTAGCCTACTATGAAGGGTCTTCTTATCTAAAATATGAATAATCTTTTCCCTTTTCTTGCTCAGAATGGCCTGTTGCCAATACACCTTTGCCTCACTGTCAACACCCAGATCATCCCCATGGAAGATATATAAGTCAGAAACATTAAACACAGGGGAAATATCAATATCAACTGGTAAATCAACCTTATAAGCATTGTCATTAATTTTCTTGAGAATCTTGCAAAGACCAATTTTTTTATACTTTAATTTGTGGTAGGTTCCTCTAGGAAATTGCTCTTTTAGTAAGAAAAACATCACCAAATCACCTTCATTGAATACTTGGTATCTTCGATGAGCATCGTTTATAGTTTTTTTCTGTTCATTACTGGCCTGCAATTTTTGTCTCACTTATTGCTACAATTGTTGAATGTGTTCTGCAAATGCTTTCCCATCATCATTGATCCTAACCCTAAGTGGCAGTTGCACCAAATCTAGGACACCCATATGATTTCTACCGTAAAGAAATTGAAATAGATATTTACCTGTAGATTTATTCATTGAACTATTGTACGCAAATTCTTCTTGAGGTAAAGCAAAATCCCATTGTTTGGGATTCTATCCAACAATGCTCTGTAATAGGTTTCCCAAACTCTGATTTACTACCTCAGTTTGCCCATCTGTTTAGGGGTGATAGGAACTGTTGAACTGTGATTTAGTCCCCATTTTCTTCCATAAATTCCTCCAAAAATGACCCAAGAATAGAGTATCTCTATCAAAGGTAATAGTTTTTGGAACCCCATGCAATCTAACAATTTCTGAAAAAAACAATTTTTCCACCCTTGATGCATCACTAGTTTTCTTGCAAGCAATGAAATGAACCATTTTACAGAACCTATCAACAACAAAAAATATAGAATCATCACCTCGTTGTTTGTTTGGGAGCCCCAACACAAAGTCCATGCTCAGATTTGTCCATGGGCCTGTGGGAACTGGTAATGGCATATAAAACCCTTATATCCATTTGACAAATCCTACATCGTGCCACATACCTAGTTATATCCTTTTTCATCTTTGGCCAATAATACTTATCTTTGATTAAGGATAACATCTTATCCTTTCCAAAATGTCCTGCCAAACCACTACTGTGAAGTTCTCTGATGATATTTTCCCTCATAGAACCAATTGGAATGCATAGTTGTTTTCCTTTGAAGAGGTAGCCATCTTGCATAAAATATTCACCTTGAGTAAGATCCATGTTCCCAACGATTGGATTCTTCAACTGTTCCACAATCACCAAAAAATCGTTATCAGATGCATAGAGATCCTTTAATGCAACAAACCCAATTACTTGATTTTCCATGGTTGTCAAAAGAATAGAGGACCGACTCAAATCATTTGCAACTTGATTTTTACGTCCTAATTTGTGCTTCAGAACAAAGGTGTAGCCTTGTAAGAAAGAGACCCATTTTGCATGTCTATTGTTCAATTTCTTTTGGGTGTTTAAATATCTTAATGCAATGTGATCAGTAAATAACACAAACTCCTTCGGCACTAAATAATGCCTCCAATGTCGCAATGCTTCGACAATTGCATAAAATTCTACATTATATGTGGAGTAGTTTTTTCTTACCTCATTCAACTTTTCTCTAAAAAATGCATTTGGTCTACCTACTTGGCTAAGTACAACTCCAATGGCTACATGCAAAGCATCATAATCTACCTCAAACACTTTATCAAAATCTGGTAAGGATAATATAGGTGCCTCAGTTATCTTCTTCTTTAAAAACTTAAAACTTTCCTTAGCTTCATTGGTCCACATGAATGTCTTGCCTTTGGTGCAATCTGTTATGGGTGCTACAATACTACTAAAATTTCAAATAAATTTTCGGTAAAAGGTGGCCAGTCCATGAAAACTTCTTACCTTTGTTATGCTTTGAGGACTAGGCCACTCCAAAATTTCTTTGACCTTCTCTGAATCCATCTTGACTCCTTTTATTGAGATGAAAAAACCCATAAATACCAAACTTTCTTGTAGGAACCTACATTTCTTCAGGTTTGCATAAAGTTGATTTTTTCTCAACCCATCCAATATAGTTTTTAAATGTTGCAAGTGATCTTCTTTGTTGTTACTGAAAACTAGGATTCCATCAAAATAAACGACAACAAACTTACCAATATAAGGGTGAAGCATAGTATTCATCAATCACATAAAAGTACTAGGTGCATTCGACATCTCGAATGACATCACCATCCATTTATACAGTCCATCCCTGGTCTCGAAGGTAATTTTCCATTCACCCCCTTCGTGAATCCGGATCTGGTGGTATCCACTTTGCAAATCAATTTTACTAAAATATTTAGCTCCGGCTAGAACATCCATCATGTCTTCAAAGCGCGGTATAGGAAACCGATATTTGATGGTAATTTTATTGATTGCTCCGCTATCTGTGCACATCCTCCATGTATTATCTTTTTTTGGAGTCAACAATGTTGATACAACACAAGGATTCATGCTTTCTCTTACCACTCCCTTCTTTATAAGTTTTGTTACTTGTCAATTGAGCTCTGCATGTTGTGTAGGAATCATCCTATATGATGCCTAATTAGGTAAATATGATCCTGGGATTAGATCAATGTGATGTTGAATATCCCTCTTTGGTGGAATACCATCAAGTAGTTCATTAGGGATCAAATCAACATATTCTTCTAGTACCTTGGCCACTTCAATAGGCATTGTTATGTCTTCCCCGACTCCTTTTTGCACTATTAATGCATAGCAGAATCCTATTGTCTTTGTTTCCTTAACAATCTCTATTTTCGACAACATATTCTCAACTTTCCCTTCATCCTTAAGGGGCAATAAGACGACTTTCGATCCATCCTTCCAAAAGGTGTAGGTATTCTTTTCCCCATCATGCATGACTTTTCTGTCATATTTCCAAAGCCTCCCCAATAACAGATGGCATGCAACCATCAGAATGAAATCACACCATACTTCAAGTTTATAAGTCTTAGTGATGGAAATATTGATCAAACATCTTTTATTAATGGTGACTTCACTCCCCTTTTTGAACCATACAACTCGGTAAGGATTGGGATGTGTTTCACAATGTAATTAAAAATTTTCTACCATCTCTTTGGAAATCGTATTCTCACAACTACCACTATCAACAATAACCCAACATACCTTTCTCTCGGAAGTGCATCTGGTTCAAAAAATATTTATCCGAAGCCAAGAATCTTCATTGCTGCTACTCTGCCTTTGCTCTTTTTCGGGAATCACCATTGACCTCCGTATCATGAGATTCTTCCCCATATCGGGTGGGACTTCAGATTCAACTCCTTCTCCATTCTTAGCTTGGACCAAGTTTAAACTAGGATGTTTTCCTTGATTCGGCTCTTGCATGTTATAATTTGGGCATTCAAATGCTCGATGACCCTCTACACCACACCTAAAACACACATAAGGTCCTCCTCTACTACCACTATAACCTATACCCCTCTAAAATTCTCTTCCTCGTGGATGACTCAGGTTACCTTGTCAAGTATCTTCTGCTTTCTCGGCTCATTGGGACGATTCGCCTATCCATAGTTAAAATTGCCCTGTGAGGCAGATGATGTACCCCTCCTTTCTCCTCTATTCCTTTGAGCAAATCATCAGTTTTGTTCTTCCTCGACCTATAAGGCTAATTGGTATGCCTATTCCATGCTGCGAACTCTATGCATGCTCAATTCATCTTGAATAGAAAATTTTAAGTAATTCACATACCTTGCAGCTAGTTTCTCATCAGTTTCTTGGTGATCCGCATGAATGGACAATTGATAAAACACGTTTGTGAGTTCCTCCACTGTGGAGAGGTTTTGCTTCAAGTTATGAAATCTATGAGAAAGGGATTGGGAA
>SNQJ01S0205955.1:1701-16421 GCA_010110895.2 Picea sitchensis | reverse complement strand
ACACATATAAACACATCTAAAAGGTAGATCAACAAAGTGTTTGACGAAATACCTCACTCAGAAAAAGTTTTAAAAATACACCAAAACAATGATGATCCTTGCATAATGGCTTGGGATCATTACATGGAGGAAATGAAATTGTTAGACATTGATTTTAAGAAACACGACCCTAATAAGGTTGTGAGTAATCACATGGCGAGCTGTGGGATGAATAAATACGAACAAGAAGACTCATCTCATGATGAAATATTTCGATGTGTGAAGCCCTACTCTGAAGTCTTAAGCCGGGTTCAAGCTTTGTTGCCTGGTGATATGGTCGATTTTTATAAATTCCAAGAGCACAGGAGAAGTTTCCTCCCCAAATTTTTACAGGGAAGAAACTCACAACCTTCGGGTACACAACAAGCAGAAGATAAAATTTCAATGGGCGTGAATCCTAGCAAACAAGAGACTAAGGACAAGACAGAGGAAACTGAGGTCTCGAATCAGGAAGAAGAGATCCCCAACCAAGAAGAAGGAAACCTAGAGATAGTTACCAAGGAAATCGGCATCCCCATTGCATCTGTCACTCCCTTACAATTCACAAAGGGGAACCCCGATACAGAGTGGATATTCAAGGAGGACCTGACACCTATCTCTGTAGAAGAGTTGCCTCCTAGTGAATTCTTCTTCAGTAAGAAAAGGAATGTCATGGTGAAGCAAGAAAAATACAAAAGAGCGGGCTAAGTAGCTAAAAAATACAAAATCCTAATAGATGGAGAAGCCTTGGAAGAGGAAGAATTCACCGATGAGGTAGCAGGAACATTGGGGGCTTATGCAACAACCAACCAATATTCAGTTGGAACTTTGAAGGCACGATTCAAACAAAAGAACCTATTGATCAGAAAATTGGAGGCTCGGGTAGCAATGGAAGAGTCAACTGCCAGTGATGAGGCAAATAAAGGTTTCAATCATTAAGCCAAAGTAACTGATCAACAAGACATCTAGAGACTTAAATACGATCTTGAGAAGATGCATCACTTGGCACAAATAAGCCAAACACAGGTAAGTCAATAGGAGGAGAAAATAAAACTGTTGCAATCTAAATTAATTTCTGTTGAAAACCAGGTCATAGACATAATGGTATTCCAATCCCAAGCCATGGAAATACGAAATAAGGTAGAAGTATCTCAACAAGATCTACTTGCCAAAGTAGAAACCATACAGAATCATTTTCATACGATAGAACACATGTTAATGAATATGTCCTTGAGAGAAAGAGAAGCTGGGGAAGCTTAGGTTGCTTTCCAAGAGGCTGTTATAGCAACAACGAAAGAAGAGGTGGCCATCAGTTCCAAGTTTTCTATCCTAGATAAAACCAAAGGTAACATCTTACTGAAGGCGTGGGAACATAATATACCCGAGAGAAGAAAAAGAGATAAAGAGATGAGATATGCTTGTGAAGAAACATTCGGCTTGATAACTAAAAATTTGTTAGATCTCGATAAGGAAGGTAGTGCTGGAACACTGGGAAAAATTGACATAGCCAAACATCTGCTGGATATCAAGGAAAATGTGGAAAAAGGTCAAGTTGAATTATCCCAGGTAAGTCAGGTCGATATTGCCCAAGTGGATAAATGGTTGATAAAACCAAGCTTGCAATTGTTGTCTATCATCACGGAAGACCGACAAGTAGGAAAAATATTTCCACAGTTGGCAAAGAATTGCTACACTTTCGAGCTGAACAACCAAGCTGAACCTTCCAAGCTGATAGCCCAGTTGATAGAGAGGTGTGTTAATTGCATCGAGCAGGGGAAAGGGAAGACTTCTGGAGGCAAGTAGTAAGAGATGCCTATTCCATCCTATTTTTGGAGCCAGAGAACAAGAAAAGAAAACGCCCTGCCCACGTGGTGGAAGACAAGAGACAAGGAAGTGAAATGCTTCATTTTCCATTTGTAACAAAAAAAATTAAAAACGATTAGAATTCAAAGTGTTTTAATCTTGTATAAGTATAATTTTGAAAGATGGAACTGTGGCTTTTTTTCCTTTTGGCCGATTGTACCATAGAATATTTCTTTTGCCAGAATTAATACAAGGCAAATCGAAGACTCTTTTTTCCATCAAGACTAGGTTATGTGTTTCTTTTGTTATTTCACATTTCGCATCATTTCTCATATGTGTCTTTAATGAATGCTTAGTTGCAATTTAGTACAACCTCTATTGTGGTGATCATTTATTTCAGTCATCTAATCGTTTAAAGTTTTTCCTCTGTATCGGCTATCAGTAGGTACAAGACCTGTGAATTGTTTAGATTTCTATATCATATGCTTCATTAAAGTTTTTCCTGCTTATTTTCTTCTTCTGTCACAAGGTGAGATTATTCCCTGATTCATGCCTCACATTGTTCGACAGCTTTATGTTTTCTCTCGCTTCATGTATGGTTTTAAAATTTAACTCAGTTATGGAAAACGACCTTTGATTTCATTATACTATTAATTCGATTTTGGGATTCTTTCTCGTATAATCTAAGGGTGAAACAACAACCACCACTTTATAAAAAAATCTGTTCCTTTCTGACTGTACCTGTGGAAATACAAACCAACATAGAACCCGGTCTCTCAGATCAAACTAGTCTCGCTTTAAACCTTTTCGATACCATTATGAAAACTGCTACTACCTAGGCCGAACTTGAATGTTCATGGGCAGCCATTGAACGGGACATAAACATTCAGGAACAATTGGAAGCTAGACCCAAACAACTCTGAAATCAACCTTAGCTTCTTTTCCCAGTTTTTTTATTCCTTTATATATTTCATACACTTTTTGGATGCCTAGACTCAGTACTTTATAGCCTTAAGTACAAACTCTAGAACAACATCTTTTTGGCGTCGTTATCGAGGATGGAGATACGAAATCATTTTCCCTAGGAGAACGACATTTGCAAGTTTATACTCTTTGATAGTGAACAAAGAGTGTACACCTTCTAAATGCTAAGTTCCTATTATTCACTTGGTGACTCCATGTTTAAGTAAGCTGTCATTCGTTCGAAGGAACACCAGACAAAATCCAGATGGTAAACAGACCACACCCGTTTTTTATCTCGAAAAAATACTAAAAACAAGAGGTTCCCTTAAGCCAACTACTGCAGTCTACCAGCTTAGACACACTCAAGCTAAGGCCAAGATTCCACTCGAGGCGATGACTTCACAAGAAGCTCTCATCAAAACCCTTTCTGAAGAAATGAAGAAAGTCGAGTCCAAAACCCTAAATCCAAATTTATCTTTCCCGGAAATTAAATATGAAACTCATACGGCTACCCCTGCATAAATGAAGGAGAAAATCCCTCGGTAAATCTCACGTCGATTTATATCCCTATAAATATTCAGTTAGATTTCCCGACCTCACTAAGTCTCGAAGAGTATACCATATACTCGGATTCCACACTTGTGGGTTCCCCCGTTTACATCTCTTGCAAATCAGAGGAACCAAGCCCCCATATCCCGTTTCCACCTTTTTCAGCTTTCTCGTCTCCCGAAGAAGCTAAAGATTCACTATACATCTTCCAAAACCCTTTGTAAAATGTACCAATTTCCTCTCCTAGAGTATCTATGGAGGATGTCGACGGAAAAGGAGTTGGGGATGCTGCAGGAGGAGGATTGCGGGGGCAAGGGCCACCCCCACCCCCCAGGATTTTCGATAAAGTAGCTTCCAGATACACTCCTTTGGTCCTCCCAGTACCCCTTCATGACCTTCATGAAAACTACATGAAAAACCTACCTAAGTTTACAGGGGAAGGAGACCTAACCGCGACCGAACATATAAAATTCTTTGATCAATTCGCAGATATCCTAGGTGTCGAACATGAAGATGTGTATTCATGGTTGTTTGTCCAAACTTTCGAAGGTCAGGTGAGAACATGGTTTCGAAGTCTTCCTGCAAGTTCGATATTATCCTATGATGCTCTATAAGATTCCTTTATTAGACAATGGGGTGAAAGGGAGGACCATTTATACTATCTGACTGAGTTTGGATCTTTGAAGAAAAAAAGTTCATAAACTGTTATGGAATTCATTCAAATATTTAACAAATTATATAATAATATCCCAGTTGAAGTTAAACCGTCCCAACCTGCAGGCAAGGTAACCTTTGTGGGAGCCTTCGAACCTAATTTCGCACCTTTACTGAGAGAAAGGAGAGGGGATGACCTAACCCAAATGCAAGATGATGCCATGGAAATTGAGTGAAACATGATGGCTTCTAGTACTAAAAACAAAAATAGAAACGGGAAACAGAGAGACCACATGTTTTAAAGAACAAGCGGGGCCTTCAGGATCAGGGAGGTCCTCAAATGATAAAATGGATGATATGGCTAGGATAATAAAGGAGCTATCAAATAAAATTTCGAGGATGGAGCTAGATCAATCCAAAGTAGATCAATTCGTTAAGAAATATTTCAGAAGAAACCCCAATCCTCAAATTCAAGAAAGACAGATTAAAAATGAAGACCAAAAAATTCAAACTCCTTTAAAAAATGAAAATTTTTATAGGAGGAAATGACTTGCAAGAGTTTGAGGATCTAGGAGAAGACGTTAACAATTTGGGCGATGATTGTGTACAACCTCATCAAACCAAGGAATATTATGAGAGGTCTCTGAACACATAACAACCGTCAAATAAATATAACAACATAAATAATGCAGATAATTCTACCTATAAAGGGATGTTTGATACTATAATGGTCGAGCTCCAACACAAGTACAATCTGAGGCCTAAAAATAAATCTATGTCAACTACTCAACCAAAGAAAGTTTTTCCAAGAGGCGAAACATATGAGCCTGCTCCGAAAGACACTGAGACATAGAATGCCAAAATAAAGGGAGTAGAATCACAAAATACCAAAATAAAGGAGGCTGAGGTCCAAGATGGGAAAGCTAAGATAGCCGGAACACAGACTTTGGAAACAAAACCAACTGAAAATAATGCAATGCAAACAAATAAGTTAGAAAGAAAGCAGACCGAAGCTTCAACCAAAGAAACAGATAAACTTGTAGGAGGTTTCAGCCTAGAAAATGAGATAAATAAGATCAAGATACCAATACCCCTGGTCTAATTGGCAAAGAATCCTGTATACCGAAATAAAATAACCAAGATGATCAATTTTTCAGATTTAGAGAGTCATTCTGGTGTGATAAATTTGGAAGATGAAAAACCTAATATAACTTTCGGTCCACATTTTGAAGGTGCCAGGGATACCGTCGCTCCTTTCTACATTACACTAAACGTGCATGAGCGTCTGCTGCACAATTGCATGTTGGATTCTGGAGCATCGCATAACGTGATGCCCAAGTCTATTATGGATAGACTAGGCCTCGAAATCACCAGGCCATACAGAGACCTGTATTATTTCGATTCAAGCAGAGTTAAGTGTATGGGCATGATCAAAGATCTAGTGGTAACTCTTGCACAGGTTCCGGTAAAAAACGTTCTAATGGATGTAGTTATCGTTGATAACCTCTGAATTATGATTTGCTCTTATCTAGGTCTTGGGGAGCCAAGATTGGGGGATGTCTTCAACTAGACATGACCTACACCACGATTCCTGGTTTTGGCGGACAGTTCACTCAGTTATACAGAGAGACACGGTTAGCATATACAGTAAGTGATCCATAGAATCCTAATAATTATCCTGTTTATGTCCTCGATCAAGACCTGGGAAATTGTATTTTATCTTTTGATGATTGTGTAAATAATTGTATAGAAGAAAATTTTATAGAGGAAAATAAATAAAAAAAGATAGATGAAAATGTGTATAACACCGGGATTTGGAAAATGTTTTTTGATGGCACTTCATCATGTGAAGGAGCAGGTGCAAGAGTACTTTTTGTAGCACCTGAAAATGAAATTGTTATCCCCTTTTCTTACAGACTACAGTGGGATATAGACTACACAAATAATGTATGTGAGTATGAAGCCCTAGTCTTGGGACTAGAAGCTGCTAGGAAGATGAACATAAAGAACTTGGGAGTCTATGGAGATGTGGAGTTGATTTTGAAGCAGATAAATTTGTAGTACCAGGACAAACACCCAAGATTAAGATCTTATAGAAATTGCGCGTGAGATCTAAGGGAAATTTGATTCTCATCGGTAAATGTTCATTACATTCCACGTGCAGAAAACCTAAAAGCCGATTCATTAGCCAAAGAAGCCTCAACTTTCGCACCTCCTACATCTTTCAAACTAAATTATAATATAGAGGTGAGGTGCAGACCCTCCATATCAAATAATATACAACACTGGCAGGTCTTCGAAGATGACAAACAAATCAAAAAATTCCTTGAAATGGTGGACGATTTCGCTGAAACTCACATTGACCAAGAAAACCAAAACGACCATACTTGGATTATGCAAGAAGGGGAGGATCCTCAAGAGTTCCAAGAAAAGATCGTGAATCATCACATGTTAGTATTAAAAAAAAATCAGATTCTGAAAGGACTAATCCCTCTAGAAAGATTGTTTGACCAAAATGACATGCCCCTAAAATCTACTTTACAACCTCAAGCAAAAGAAGTTGAATATCGTGATATAGGGACCAAAGAGGAGCCTAGAATAGTAAAGATATCAAAATATCTTCCCCCTGAGATAAAAGGTAAGTATGTAGATTTACTCCAGCAATACAAAGACATGTTCGCTTGGTCTTACGATGAGCTGAGAACTTATAACACCACTGTGATCGAGCACAAGATACCTTTAAAACCCGATATTAAACATTTCAGACATAAACTCAGGCAAATCAATCCCATTTTATTGCCTGTGGTAAAAAAGGAATTTAAAAAGATTTTGGACGCAAAAATAATTATACCAGTGAGATACTCTGACTGGGTAGCTAACCTGGTCCCAGTTAGGAAGCAGAGTGGAGATATCAGACTGTGTGTATATTTTAGAAATCTAAATAAATCCTCTCTCAAAGACAATTTTATGCTTCCCAAAATGGATCACGTTTTGGAAAAGGTGGTTGGAGAAAATAGAAGGTCAATGATCGACGGGTTTTCGGGTTACAATCAGATTGTTGTCAATGAACACGATAAAGAAAAAACAACTTTCACCACCCCTTGGGGCACGTTTATGTATGACAAAATGCCTTTTGGTTTAATGAATGCAGGTGCTACTTTCCAGCGTGTTATGGATATCGCTTTCGTCGGTGAGAGAGATAAATTCGTGGTTATTTATCTTGATGATCTGACCATTTTTTCTAAATGTAATGAAGATCATTTGATACATCTCAAGCAAATGTTCGAGAAATGATGCAAATTTGGTTTGTCCTTAAATCCCAAAAAATCTCACTTTCCAATGCGGGAAGGTAAGCTCTTGGGCCATATTGTGTCTCGGTACAGGATTAAAATCGACCCTAAAAGGGTCGAAGCTATAGACACTATAAATATACCTAGAAGTGTAAAGAAATTCAATAATTTTTAGGAAAAATATTTTTTTTGAGGAGATTTAACCCAAATTTTGTTGAAATTGTGAAATTGATCACAGATATGATGAAGAAGAACAATGAAGTCAAATGGATGGCAAAAGCCAAACTGTCATTTGCACGTATCAATAAATTTATAGGCAAAGCACTCGTGATGGCCAACCCTGATTATCTAAAAGAGTTTATGATTTTCTCATTTTCATCTGAACACACGATTGTGGCAGTACTCCTCTAGAAGAACGAAGAGGGTTTCGAGCAACTGATAACATTCTTTAGTAAGTTCCTTAGAGATGCATAATCGAGATATGATATAATGGAAAAGCAGGCATACACTATAGTAAAGGAACTGAAGGCTTTCAGAACCTACGTGTTACACTCCAAGTTAATTGAATATGTGCCCACCAATTCTGTAAAAGATATATTGGTGCAACCCGACAGTGATGGGAAGAGGGGTTGGTGGCTTGCTAAAATTCAAGAATTTGATCTAGAGGTCAAACCAACGAAGCTATTAAAAGGATAGGGTTTGGCTAAGCTCTTAGCTGAATCAAATTTCAGAGCACTCGGAATAAATAACCTGGAAGAATACGAAGGATGTGTGGACACAGATGAATTCGATTACCAAATAGATCCAACCAGAATCGAAGAGAAATTCACCTCATCAGGTTGGTATAAAGACATAGTATCGTACCTTCTGACCCTGAACTACCCAAGTGATTTATCTCCATCTAAAGCCAGGACAGTGAATTTGCATGCGGTAAATTACTATATATCCGAAAGCTAATTGTATTGGAAAGACACTCTAGGCTTTCTACTAGTTTGTTTGGTCGAGTAAGAAACCAAAAAAGTCATAAATGAATTTCACGAGGGGGTATGCAGAGGACATCACGCGTGGAAAGCAATAGCTTATAAAATACTGAGGGCAGGATATTACTGGCCTAAACTATTTTAAGATGTCAATACTAAAGTCAGAGCCTGTAACTCTTGCCAATTTTTTGCAGACAAGCAGAAGCTCCCAGCATTACCTTTGGTCTCAGTTAAAACGGAAGCCCCATTTCAACAATGGGGGTTGGATTTTATAGGTGAGATTTACTCGCATTCTAGCACTTGACATAGATGGATCCTAACTACTACCGATTATTTCACCAAATGGGTGGAAGCTATTCCGACCAGAAAAGCAGCAGATTCAGTGGTCATAGATTTCCTGGAAGAAAACATATTATCTAGATTTGGTTGTCCCCGAAAAATAGTTACAGATAATGCCCATGCATTCAAATATATGGCAGTGGTCAGCTTTTTCCAAAAATACAATATTATACTGGTACATTATACAACATACTACCCCCAAGGCAATGGTCTCGCCGAATCATAGAATAAAAGCTTAATTACCATAATTAAGAAAGTGTTGAACGAAAAAAAAAAATCTTGGCATGTGCATTTGAAGTACGCCTTGTGGGCGAATCGGATAGGCACCAAGAAATCAATTGGCACTTCTCCTTTTCAAATGGTATACAGGACCGACGTAGTGCTACCCATAAATATGGCCCTACCCATGATGAAACTTTGGCAGGATGAAAAAGAAGAACCAAATCACATCACAAGAAGAATAAATCAGTTGATCGAAGTTCAACAAAACAGAATGGAGGTAGATGAAAGACTTCAGAAGTATCAAGACAATATGAAAGCACTGTTCGAAGGTAAGGCTAAAGACAGGGTATTCCTCCCTAGTGATTTAGTTTTGAAATGGGATGCTAGAAGGGAAGACTCGGCAAAACATGGCAAATTTGACCATATCTGGTATGGCCCATTCAAAGTCATAGCTACTGAAGGGAAGAACTCATTTCTGTTAGAAAATTTGGATGGTAAAACCCTTAATGCCCCTATCAATGGGCGCTATCTGAAGCACTATATGCAATAAATTATTTCCAAAATTCCACTGTATATACCGGTTTGTGTTTATGTTTTTATAGCTTTTGGGTAAGTTTTATTTTCTTTTTCATCGCAAATAAAATAGGTTAGTGATACGAAATTTTCAACACGTTGAATTCCATAAATTTTAAAATCCTGACGCTCTTCATGTTTATTTCTTACAGGATTTTGATTTACAACCCAAACATCATAAAGAGGAAAACGAACGATCATGTATTGGGAAACTGATTCGCTCGAAACAAGTGATAAAAGATAATTTACTAAGATGAGAACGAAATGGTAAGGCAAAGGTACAAATTCCCTAAATATCTAGATTGTAAACAAAGGTCACATAGGTGCAATAACGGTCTCATGAGTATGAACATTTTCACTCGATGGATTATCAAAAGAGTAATTTTTTTTTACTGTGGATTCTAAAAAGTTCCCCTAGATAAGATAAAAATAATCAAAATAAAACAGAAGAAGTGAAGCATCCTAAGTAAGAAAAAAGTTCTAGGAGTCAAGATTGCATTATAATGCCTGTGCTTACGAAATCCAAAACCTTCTTTGCCACTCTGTCCCGAATCTTTGATTCTTTCCCCTTGAATCCTGATATCTTCCCATGGTTTTCACAGAGGGAAAAGAAGTTCCACTTTAACTATGAAAGCCAACAAACGATTTTTACGAACACCAACAAAAAAGGCAGCAAGTTCTTGTGAACCCTCAGCTCTCACTGAACTAAGATATGCTTAGTCTAATCCTAACTCCCTTGGTTTTTTCAACAGGTCTTGACGATTAGTCTTGCTCAAAAGAAGGCCCCTGGAAATAAACTCTCCTCTAAATATTTCCAACCAACTAATATGTTTAGAAGGTCAAAGGAAAATTGATCCAGAGTAAGGAAAGTGAGTTAACAGACCTTGGTTGAAAAATTATACACAAATATTACCCCTTGTATATTTTCTACTAATTGATTTCCCCCACTTCATGGCAAAGGAAAATATAAGACAGATGGTGAAAGGAAATTCAAAAAATTGATTTCCCCCATCTAGTCCGAAAAGAGATGATGAAAGGAAATTCATAAAATGATTGCCCTCATCTCAGCATTTAAATGCAAAGTTACATCTTGAAGTGGTGAAAGGAAATTCAATAAAGGGAATCAAACAACTTCACTGGGGTACTGAACAGGTTCGCTGACAGTGAAGAAATATCTAAAATATCTGTAAGGTTGTTACACATGAATTGTACCATACTCTGGTAATTAGTTTTCTTTGAAACCTGATCTACATCCCAGGTGCGTGCAGGACTCCCTGATTAAAAACATTGAAGTTACTTCACCTTGATGCAAGCAAAATCAACATAACATGTTCAAATCCCCAATGTTGTTTTGATCATCTTGAGCAGACCCGAATTCAGTATTAGAGGAGAAGGAGGACTAATATTGAGATAAGAGAGTGATTAAAGTCGAAAGATTTCATAAGTAAGGATGAAACCCCCTTTCTCCCTCTGTATCCTCTTTCTAGACAAGTTTCGCAGAAACAAACTAATGACTCTATTTACCCAATAAAGGTGCTTGACCTGGTATTCTTCTCATCCCGCAAGGAGATGAGATCCCTAGTTGGATCCTATGTTGGAACACTTGTATTCTTCGAATACTCTAGTTATCAAATGTTGGAGCTGCCTATTTGCTAAGTAGTGAAATGATACACTTAAGCCTAAAAATTCAGATTTCGGGATTTCGTGTGTATCACAATTATACTTACCAAAGCCCCAGTATCCCGACACGCGAACTGGCGATAGTTGGTTTAGTTTTAATCACCATTATTGAACCACTAAGAAGGGATTATCACCTTTTATTACCTCATTCTCTCATTTTTCGGGAGTTAAACGTCAAACACCCTTCGAATCTCCGACATGCGAAGTTGCGAAATTGTTTTAAGTCAATCTAGTTAATAACAAGAATAATGACATTTAAGCTATAGTTAATCTTTATCGCGATTTTGTGACTCGATGGTTATTACCTCAAAAACAACACGTTTGTAACTCCGATCCTTGAAGTCACGATATTCATTAATTAATCGTGGTTAATTACAATCTTAATTCAAATCACAATTAATCAGCCAAATCGCACTATCGCGAATTTGAGGTTCGTGGTTCAAAGACTAGGAGTAAAATCATACGATACAGTGAATGTCGAAAAGGGAATTAAGGACTAAACTTAATTAAAAGGTTGAATTGGATTAATTAACACCTTAAACAACCTTCAACCCATATAGCCTACAACCCAAGAATTAAACGTTGCCGTGATCCTCCCGAATCGCGAATTATCAAACATTTATGGAATTTATTAGAAATTTAGTGAGGTGATTGATAGTAAGATCCCGTTTTATTTCTAAATATTTCTATTAAATGATTTAAACGTATTGTCAGCAAGGACTCGCACAGACTTAAGTGCTCAAAGTGAAAAGGTTTCGGTCATTATCTTAGATTTCTTTCTAATTTGCATAGAGTCAGTTCACCAAGATAATCTATGTCTGTGTTTTCATTTTCTGTGACAGGGGATCCAATTGCAAGGTTCTATATCAAGGTTCCGATATTATTTCTGATACCTCACCTAGAAGTATCAATACTGTCAAAACATAGACGTATGTCTCCAACATTCTACAATCCGAGCTGATAAATTGTCCATATGATTCCATCGATAACGAGAAAGACGACTTGTCCACCAAATAAAAAATTGTCACTCAGTCAGAGATGCACAAGATAGCAGCAAGACCACAGATTTTTCCCTGTTATGATATGATCAGATGGGCGTTGGACCATGTAGACATCCCAACTAGGACAATATTCAACGAGCATGAGGTGCCAATTGGGACATTCAGACCAGAGCATTTACAGGCAATGTATAAATTGTCTCCCACACCAAACCTTACTCACAATGCTGAATTCTTAGAGGGTTTCAAAAATAAGGAATGCGAGCAGTTTGGGAAAATCTTATCATATCTGATCAAAGACTGGGTTTCTCACCCCGCAAAATTCAGAGCCGATACTAATGGAAGTTATTCAATCTCATCGTTGGTACCACAATTCATGTATATAGTGATGATGGTTTGCAGACTGTATGGGAAGGAGGACACCTCTCACTTATTTCTCCCATGGGTATCGCTTATTTACACAATAGTAGAGGTATTCTCTTTCGACTGGGCCAAATTGTTGTCAGACAGTCTGGCTAGTCGAATTACAGAATATCGAGAACAAAAGGTGAGTGGGAAAGCATCCTCATTCTTCATGTCTGCGTACATTATGGATGTTATTTGCTTCATGACACCTTTCCCATTAATGATCTAGAGCTGGACTCCAACTAATGTAGAGCCTATTCATGTCTACCACTCGAAACTCTGGGATGATAAAGCCAAAGAATTCATCTACGATATTTTCAACTGGGTAATGGTACCAATGCATGTCTCCATCTTCGGCCCTCCACCTCCGAGAATTTTAGATAACATCACGGCCAACCTGAGTAGTGTGGCAGATTGGTATATAGAAGTAGAGTTTTCGTATATTAGGGTTTTTGGCATCTTTGTCCCCCCATATGCTCTGCCGCTATTCTTACCAGACAAGCTAGTATGTTGCGAGATTGCCAGACAAACTGTGCTAGGTGGGATAAGCAAGGACCTTAAAGGAGTATCGAAGAAGGTATGGCCACCCTTCCCCATTCACATTGGTACATATTATTTATTAGATTTTGGCCATGACAAAGAGGAGGCTATGGCCTTGGAGGAAATGAAATTGGTAGACATTGAGTTTAAGAAACACAAGCCTAAAAAGGTTGTGAGCAATCACATGGTGAGCTGTGGGCTAAAGAGATATGAACACAAAGACTCACCTCATGATGAAATCTTTCAAGGTGCGAGGTCCTACTTTGAATTCTTAAGCCGGGTTCAAGCTCTGTTGCTCGGTGATATGGTCGATTTTTATAAATTCCAAGAGCACATGAGAAGTTGCCTCCCCAAAGTTTTATAGGGAAGAATCTCAAAACCTTTGGGTACATAGCAAGTAGAAGATAAAAGTTCAACGGGCGCGAACCCTAGAAAACAAGAGACTCGGGACAAGAAAGAGGAAACTGAGATCTCGAATCAGGATGAAGAGATCCCCAACCAAGAAGAAGGAAACCCAGAGATAGTTACCAAGGAAATCGAAATCCCCATTGCATCTGTCACTCCCTTACAATTCACAAAGGAGAATTCTGATACAGAGTGGATATTCAAGGAGGACCTGACACCTATCTCTATAAAAGAGTTTCCTCCTAGTGAATTCTTATTTAGTAAGAAAAGGAAGGTTGTGGTGAATCAAGAAACATACCAAAGAGCAGGCGCAGTAGCTAAAAAATACAAAATCCTAACAGATGGAGAAGCCTTGGAAGAGGAATAATTCACCGATGAGGTAGCAGGAACATTGGGGGCTTAAGCAACAGTCAACCAATATTCAGTTGGAACTTTGAAGGCACAGTTGAAACAAAAGAACCTCTTGATCAACAAATTAGAGGCTCGGGTAGCGACGGTAGAGGCGACTGCCAGGGATGAGGCAAATAAAGGTTTCAAGCAAGCCAGAGTAACTGATCAAAAAGAAATCAAGAGACTTAAATACGATCTTGAGTTGATGCATCAGTCATCAGAAATAATACAAATACATGTAAGTCAACACGAGGAGCAAATAAAACTGTTGCAATCTAAATTAATTTATGTTGAAAACCAGGTCATAGACATAACGATATTCCAATCCCAAGCCACGAAAATATGAAAGAAGGTATAAGTAGCTCAATAGGATCTACTTGCCAAAGTAGAAACCATACATAATCATTTTCATACGATAGAACAAGCGTTAAAGGATATCTCCTTGAGAGAAAGAGAAGCTGGGGCAACTCAGGTTGCTTTCCAAGAGGTTGTTATATCAACAATGAAAGAATAGGTGGCCATCAGTTCCAGGTTGTCTATCCCAGAGAAAACTAGCGGTAACATCTTACTGAAGGCGTGGGAACATAATATATCCGAGAGCAGAAAAAGAGCTAAAGATATGAGAGATGCTTGTGAAGAAACAGTCAACTTGATAAATAAAAAATTGTTAGATCTCGATAAGGAAGGTAGTGCTGGAACATTGGGAAAAATTGACATAGCCAAACATCCGCTGGATATCAAGGAAAATGTGGAAAAAGGACAAGTTGAATTATCCTAGGTAAGTCAGGTCGATATTGCCCAAGTGGATAAATGGTTTATAAAACCAAGCTTGCAATTGTGGTCTATCATCACGAAAGACCGACGAGTAGGAAAAAGATTGCAACAGTTGGCAAAGAATTGCTACACTTTCG
>SNQJ01S0205953.1:0-13618 GCA_010110895.2 Picea sitchensis | reverse complement strand
GTAAGATTTGACTTCGTACACAAACAAATGAACCAATAAAACATTAACATCATCATCATCATCATCATTATTATTATTATTATTAAGTATTTAGACATATCAATTAAAGTTAGAAGGTTTCTAATTAAAGTCAAAGAGATTTATTATTAATGGAAAGGTTCAATAATTGACACGAGGTGGAAGAAGAACATTATAAAGAAGAAATAGCATTAGAAGGTGCATTTAAGCGATATTTTTAAAATTCAATTAAAAAGGGGTATTGTAAAGATAATACCTAAGTTTTAAAGTACCCAAACCTAAGTGAAATATTATGGTATAGCAAGGAAGTTATAGAAGGGAGTAAGTACCTAAATTTAAGTGAAATATTATCGTATAGTAAGAAAGGAGTAAGTACCCAAACTTAAGTGAAATATTATGGTATAGCAAGGAAGTTATAGAAGGGAGTCACTGAAACACATCATCGTTTTTGTGTGATTCTTGTATTAGTGTATCAAATAATTATTAAAGAAGAAATAATTATTAAAGAAGAAGTTGTGAGTTATGAAGTCTATTAAGAATTTTACAAATTAAAAAATTAGAGAGTAAACTCTACAAAATGCAATAAGAGTACTTAGATTAATAGTTTAAGATACAATAATTCAACAAAAACAACAATCCATTTTGAAGGACTTACTGATCCTGAACTTGCACCATTCAAGACAATCTTGCCTTTCACTTTCAATTTCCTCTCCACCGGATTTTGCTATTTGGGATACCACTTAAAGATAGGAACTCCAAAAGCAGTTGATTGGGATTGGTTAGTAAACAAGATATCAAAAAAGATAAGTTTGTGGTGTTATCGCTGGCTCTCATTGGGGGGCAGATTTGTTCTTGTCAAATCGGTCCTGGAAGGACAACCAGTCTACTGGATGTCCATGGAGGCACTCCCGGCTACAATTCTCTCTAGAATTAGAAAACTAATATTTCATTTGTTATGGAATGGCCATGACGACTCTCACCACTTCCACCTTTGTAGATGGGATTTAATATCAAGACCAAAGCGATTTGGTGGCTAGGGGCTGTGCGATCTCAGGCTTTTCAATCAGGCATTAAACACAAACACTTTATGGAGAGTACTAACTCAACAGAGTATCTAGAATCGGGTAATTGTGGACAAGTATCTAACAAACTGCTCATTCATAGACTGATTCCATCTGGAAAAACATGGGAAAGCTGTAGTGTCAAAGATGTGGTCAAGTCTGACCAAATCGGCCCATATTCTTACAAACTGGATCAGTTGGAATCTGGGTTTCGGTCACCATATTTGGATAGGTAGAGACATGATATTGGGTTTGAGAGAAAAGGCATTACTATTCGAAGATCTTATCACCCATTTAACTCAACAGAAAATATTTTTTCTATCACAAGTAGCATTGGACCGCAGGGCTTACTCGCCGAAGGAACAATGGAAAAAAAGCACAGATCTATTGCTCTCTGGCGATTCTGCTATTGAATGGGAAGATTACATTATTGTTCTTCAAGAAACCGAGGTTTCTCTATCAGATCATAGGGACTCTCTGATGTGGACAGGGGGAGATACGAGCGGAAGGATCAGCGTAAAAAACTTATATGATGCAGTCTCTTCAACTCAGGATCACCAGAGGACGCGGGGGTGGAAGGAAAATTTGTGGAAATGGAAAGTTCCGATAAAATTAAAGTTACTCCTTTGGATGGCAGAATCAAACATGATCTTGACCCGGGAAAACATCCAAAAGAGGGGTCGAGAAGGGCCAGGTAGGTGTATATTTTGCAAAATTGATATTGAAGACATTACCCACTTGTTTATTAACTGCAGCTTCACAAAAGAAGTTTGGTCCAGATTATCGGGGCTATTAAACCTTAGAAGAGTGTGGTCGGGATCCACTTTATCAGAAAGCATTGAGAAGTGGACACATGATAAAACTGTTTCAAATAAGCTAATGGCATACACATGATGGTATATTTCGCTGGAGCGGAACAGGGCAATTTTCAAAGACAAAAATCCATCGGTGGGGACAATGGTCAAAATGATTTCAAACACACAAAACTTTCAAATATCGAGCCAGAAAATTAAGACATTAAACTCCTTCTCAATAACTCATTTGGAAGGACACTCGATGGCCTGTTTTGATGGAGCCAATGGACGTGAAGCTTGTGAGGCTGGCGATGTTATTAAACACCCCGATTCTACAATGCACAGGTGGTATTTAAATTGCGGGATATGGAACAATACAAAAGCTAAACTCTTGGGTGTTTGGGCGACTTTGCTACTCGCAAGTTAGTGGAATATTCAAAGGATTCAGATTTTGGGGGACTCTAAGGTCGTGATTGATTGGTTAAATCACAAAGGGAAGCTACAGGCTATCGACATTGAAGGCTGGAAAAAAAGAAATGAGATCTTGATTTCATCATTCCAGGGAATCCACTTCCATCACATCTTCCGGGAATTTAATATAGAAGCCGATGAACTTTCCAAGAAAGCGCTACAAGCTCCAAAAGGCCTACTTTTTTATTACGCTTGGGAGATGGGATCGGCAGGTCCTATCTCATCATTAAATCTATTCTAGTGTTGGTAGGATGGTGGCATGAAATTCTGGCAGTTTTTTTTATAAATATTTTAAAATTTTGGATTTCTTAGTTATCTTGCACTGAAACTTTCTTTATTGTATTACCAACTTCTATCATGTGGATGGTTGTCAATATTTGACTTTTTATATTGAGCTTACTGGCTTGATTTCAATAATTTTCCAACTGCTAAAAATCCTTTGTATCGAAAGGTTATTATATCTAAGATGCAAAAAATTATATATTAATATAATTGGTGAGAATTTTCTATTGAAAAAAAAAAATACAATACAACTCAAATATGTCTAAGTTACAATCGAGTTCTCAACACATAGTTAATCAATACAAATCGCATAAAAGACCATAACTTAAATTTATAATTGCTAAATCTACTTATAAGAGGACTTGTTTGACATGGTCAACTTTGATCACAAAGTCATGCATGCCTTTAATTGGTGTGTTTGATAAATAATTGATTGCATTCTCATTATTTTATTCTTTATGAGCAATAATTATAAAAGAAAGGGTGCATTCATAACATTCACTATAAAGGAAAACTATAACTTATTTTCATACAATGTCCACTAAAAGTATAATTTTTCCTTTTATTTTATAATGAGGGTCTTCCTCACCCCTTTTTTTTGTAAAAGTATTTATATACCGTGAAGTTTATTCTAATAGAGGTGGTCCAAATGATTATGCCTCTCCCACTAACATATTGGCTCCACCTCCTCTTCTCCTTTATACGTTGTGTGATATAGGAGTATATTTGTGAATAAAATTCAACTATACTCATGGTGTAGAATCAAAATAATTTTCATTTCTTCTTCTACACAGATGTACACACACATACGCCCATGAAATCTAAGGGTTAGCTCAAGCGATTTGATTTTCCATGTCGAAGTTATAATAGCCAAGGAAATAATAAGGTTGAATCCCCCTTAGTCCCTCGAGGTTAAGAGTACATGTTGTCCACCTATAACATTTACCTTTGGCACCATTCACAATATGTGAGGAAGTTTGTAAAGGGTTTCCTTGAGGAAGTTTTCCATGGAAAATATATAGATAACCCTTAGCCTTATGAGTGAGTTGAGCTCATTCGATTGAACCATCTATCCAAAACATGTTGCCGACGAAAAAGCCATAAGTCACAATTTGAAATCGTGTTTAAGCCCCTCAAGGTTACCCACCACTATTATGGAAGCCATAATTTATTATTGCAAATATTCCAAAAAAGATGGATATCTCACAAGGTTTTTCCTAAAATAATATATACATCCTCTTCAATGTAATAATATTTAATTCTTTCATCTTTGAAATTAAAATAAATATTTCCAAGATTACTTTCAACAAAAATAAATTAATTCAATTACATATTTTTTTTTAAATTAATAATAATAATAATCCATTTTTAAGATTCCCCAGATGGGGTGACACATGCCTAGCCATGCAGTTAAATTCCACCCTTGCCTATCGCCTCTCCTCGATGCTTCAGTTCTCGAGGACGCAATTTAATGCAGGGCAATTCGACAACAGATTTCATTCCATGGGACATTTGATGCTTTGGTTCAGGATGACGCCAGGTTTAATTAGGAGCGGTACTACAGAGGACAACGTTGCCTCCGATTTTATTGCTCCCTTAATAGGATGGATTGGGAATATTTATATATATCACTTCGTTATTTTGGAAATGATTCTCCTTCTTGCTATGTCTGTACGCTTGGATTCTCCATTGGATAAGTTCACATGTGCTTAGTTCCAGATTGATTTTCTTCATCCTTTGTTCATTTCTCTCATCCTTGGCGTCATGCCCCGTGGGTGTGGCCATTCCCGAAGAGGTTAGGACTATCTGAGATATCTCGCTAGCCATCGTATAAACGATAGTGTCATTGCAAAATCTGGGACGATCTTCCCCTCAGGACACCCTTAATGCAGAAGTGCCAGACATGGATGTTGGCATTGAAGAGGAGAATTGGGGTTGTGCGGTCATCAAGGAAGACTCACTCGCTCAACCTCCTGTCAACATAGAGGGATCATCCTTGATGAGTCTTGATCCAATTCTTTTGCTTTCATAGTCTACAATGAACATAGAAGCAACGTACCCTGCTTCCCTAAACGATCCACTAGAAGGCCACTGGGGTTATCCTATTATTAAGGAAACAACCCAGTTGATACCCCTTCAGAAAGATAATCGAGCACATGAGGATGTCCTTGAATTCAATTTGCATAGTTTCTCTTAGGACACCTCAATTTTCTCATGGACATCTACCAGATGTAGTGGAACATTTGTTTCACCATGAGAAGAGCATCATCCACTGACTGGACTTTCTTTTTGAGTTATTATTAGGCGAGCCTACTTCCAGTCGCTGCCCAATTTGTTGTCAGCGTTTCATCCTGGTTCCAGTTTGGAATTAGACCCCTATTGGAGAAGGAGGAAATGATACTTCTGGTGCATGATATTTTTTTTGTCTATGTTTCAGTTTTGTTCTTTCAAGTTCCTTAAGACTAGTTTTAAAAGGCTTTTCAGCCACCTATGTATAAATTGTTACAAATTGGTTATTCTATCTATAAGGGTAGGGACACTATTGGACATCTTTAAAAGAGCCCAGAGTTGGCTCTAGTTTCCTCTTTTTGGCAAGTCGGCTTCCATGTTCCCTAGCACATGTAAAACTTTCAGTGTTCAGAGGTAATACAATATTTTAATTTACAAAAAAAAAATCCATTTTTAAGATTATTTTCAGCAAAAATAAATTAATTCAATTACATAATTTTTTTTAAATTAATAATAATAATAATAATAATCCATTTTTAAGGTCACTACCAAGCCATTGTGGGACAAGGGACCCCCTTCGCGCAACAATTTCACTGCTAAAGTCCATAGAGGTATACATACCATACACCCCTTTGGATTTGAACTTGTGACCTCCAAGGAAAAAACACATGTTCATAATCATTAGGCCCACTCAGACCTAATTATAAATATGCTACTCTAAAACACTTATACTATATACATATAAAAATTGTTTAAATATTTAATTTCTTTAACTTAATAATAATAATAAACATCAAATCAACCCCCTTCTTGTTGCTATACAGATTTGAACAGTATTGTAATTGATTTTCAATTCCAATTAATGTACTTTCTATTGATTTCCAATTTCAATTAATATACATTTAATTGATTTCCAATTCTTCATTTATATAACCTTATTACAAAACCTCGCAAACCCAAAATAAGATTAAACCAATTCCTCATTCAAATAATCTTATTACAAAACCTCTTAAAGCCACAATAGGCCTTTAAAGGTTTACTTCCCCACATGAAGCTAATTCAATCACCTAAAATTGGAAATGTTGAATAAATATATCATCTTTCCACACTAACTTGATTAAAAATCCAATCCATGCAAAGAGGTAAAATCCAATCCAACTTTAAAAGATATGGCATTTAGGCATTAGTAAAATATAGGCTTATTAAATAAATGTTATATTTAGATAATATATATAAATATGTTATAGTTTTGAAAAAGAGTGAAAAATATTTGTTTTTAAGACAAACAAATTCTATCTTATTATATAGAAATTACAATATGAATGGTTCTTCCTATGGAAGAAAGTTCCTATGTGTTTTTTTTTGTTTGAAAGAGAATTCATATGGAACATTGTTTTAATATTTTTTTAGAGTTAAATTCTTTCATATAAAACCTCAAATTGGGGTTTTAGCGTTTTTACAGGAACTTTTAAATTAGTAATTATTAGTTATTTCTTAGTTTATGCACATAATGAGAAAATCCATTTGACAAATAGTGTCACTCTAGTTATCTTAGATTTTAGTTATTGGTTAGTTTTAGAGTCATAAGAAAATTTTCTAAAATTAGTTGTTTTTCTAAAAATTAGTTGTTTTAGAGGTATAAATTTGGGTGGCACTCTTAAATTTTTTTATGACGGGTTTCTTATTAAAATGCCCTTCGCCTACTATTTCACATAAAATACAACACCAAAAACATAAACAAAAAAAGTTATGGATTGCAAAATTTGAAATAATTATAGTTATTAATATAATGAAATAATAAATATTACTGAATTATTTTGGATTTGTTTTTTTAACTAACAACTACTAATGTTTTCTAAAATCAAGCAAAATAGAGCTTGCGAGAGGCTGGCCACACCCATGTTTATTCTCATTATCAAGATTCACGAAGACATTAAAAACACAGATATGAAGGTATTTAAATGTGGATTCTCAAAAACCAAATATAATGAGAAAATAAGTGTGCAAGAAGGTGTGAGAAAATAAAACAATTTCCATCACTGCAATTGCAATTGCATGTAGGTTTGTTGATCTTTTCTTCCCTATCAACCTTCACAGATTGTGTTATAATATTTGTAACTTATACAATGTGCTATACATGCAACTTGCAAGTTACAACATTTTATTACTGGTTATAATGGAGAATGAATAAAAGAGAGTTATTTCCATTATTATATGTTTACATGGTTTTTAGATCTCCTAATGAACAGATGCATAAACTCAATTTAAAAAGAAATAAAGTGTCTATTTGCTTATCTCCTTGTACATTTTGCACATTCTTCTCGTAAGGAAAATTGTTTTCTTGTTCCTTAACAGCGCCTTGTGTATCCTTACATACGAAGAAAAACTTCTGAATTTATTATATTCTGCAAACCTTTCAAAATGGAGTGCTAGGATTTCGAGTACTCATGGGCTAAACATTGTCACGCATTTTTCCAAAGGCACATGGTAGTGCAAAATGCTATGCTCTAGCATAAAATTTTCTGTGTTGTCATAGTGCATTAGGAAAACTGCTCCTATGTTGAAACCATTGGTGCTCATAATCGTGCACATTCGCAGAAAAGGAGAAATTCGAAAGATAACTGCAAGATTGAGAAATAATCCAGCCACTTTAGGTAATGGAATAACCTGAGAAGAGCAAACATTATTTGAAGAGAAAATTAATTATAATCAATCATTTTTCTTAACACGAAGGACAATCTACCCATGATATTTGTAGCTAAACCCCAGCTACTTTAATTTTTCCAACGTCACTTTATACTTCCTCCTTACCAATATCTTACTCTTATTGTCCTTAACCGTCATTTAAAATTAAAATCCAATTTGAATAGCTATCCTGGTCAAAACCTCTTCCTCATTTATTTATATAAAATAAATAAATTTAAAATTAAAATACAATTTGAATACCTTGTCAAAACTTCTTACTTGCTTATAACAACGTTTCCAACTTCGGGGATAAATAAAAAAGGGTATGCATGTCGCTCCTATATTGTTTATTATGATAATGTGTATTTACGTAGTTAAAGTTGGCCGCGTATGGTTTAATATTAATAGCTATATATTACAATACAAAGTTAAATGTAAGCGGTGTTCTACTTGACCGCATATAAAAATCTAACCTATTATAGGACAACCTTCTTAAGCAAACACTCTAGACAATAATCACGTCCTGAGTCATTTTATTTTGACATACAACGATCAAGATGATCTTTATTGTTAATTCCATTTTTGTTAAACTATATTGATTTGTGTTGATTAATTGGGTTGGTTGTCATTGATGTCAACCCTTGAAGAAAGTTCGGTAGCGAATTCTGGTAACACAAAGGTTTGGGTAATGGACCCAAGGTTGTTTCATGTATAACCGTACGAGTTTTAATATATTTGAAGGTAATACTATTCTATATGGATAGTACATGTCATGCCATTTCTGGTGGTATGTGGAACGTCACGTAACTCATGGTTTGAGAGTTATGGTCTTACGACGTTGGAGGACCCTCATATGTTGGCTTGAAGCCCCAAAAAGCCAAATAATTCAAAGAGCTTGCAAATAAGCCTCATATGTGTTGGCTTGAAGCCCAAAAAGGTCGAAGAAGTCAAAGATCTTGCTAACAAGAAATTATTATTTAAATGATAAAAGCAAAAGTGACAAAGTCAAGAAGGATTATTTAAATAATAAAGTAGAAGTGACAAAATCAAAGAAGATTATTTAAATGATAAAGTGAGGTGACAAAGTCAAGGAGGAATATTTAAATGATAAAGTAATGGAGAACTTTCTAATTATGGAAAGTGGTTAACCCTAAAAATGAGGAAAATAGGTTAAGTGACCTAGAAATGGGTTAAGTGACCTAGAAGATGGGGAGTATAAATAAGAGACAATGCTCTCTCATTTCACATCACACTTCAGCATATTGAATATATATATGTGACTGAGGTAACCAAATGATATCTAAGCCGAATTTCAAAGGGAAGGTGAAGAAAAGAGGGTCAGAATTCAAGGGAGGATAAATTCTTTTGATGGTGCTTTCTAAGGTATGTTATTTACAGGTCATCTCACCATTTTCGCAATAATTTTTTTTTCTAGAATGATTCAGAGCGTGATATTGATAGGAAATTGAGGAAAAATATCCAAGTATCTGTGGTAAAAAATTCAGCTTATGGGTCGTTGTAGTTTTGGAGTTATACTCCGTGGAAAATAGGGTTTGTGGCTAGTCCTGAAACTAGTCTAAAATAGGTGTTTCGGGTAAAAATGTCATAGCTTCTTCATAACAGATCCAAATTTAGTAAGACCAAATTTTTTTGTTAGATTACAGTCTTTAGTATGTTGTGTAACATTTTCAGATCGATTGAACAAATATTTCGTGCGGGGCACGCTCTACAAGGTCACTCTTTAGAATAAGCCAAAATTCAGCAATGTATGCCATTTTTGCTATAAATCCTTTTATGAGAGGTTCCAAGTAGTGACACCTGGAAGAATTGCATAAAACACACTGAAGAACATTGTATATCAGTTTCAGATCTTTATTCATTACAGGTACATAGTTATTATTATTTCAAGTTAGGGTTGTTGACTAATCCAAAACTAGTCATGTGAGACTAAACAAAAGTTTGATGAAAATGCTAGTCTCTTGTTGTTAAAGTTAAGGAATTTTTGTAGGTATGTGATCATATACACTAGGTCTATTACAGAGTTACAAATCATATTTGGATGATGATATTGATGAGGGCTTTTAGTTGAGGTATATGTTGGGTACATGGTTGAGACAAGTAGTTGATGAGTTTGCACATACATGAGGTGTATAGTTGATGATGTTGGTACATATTGATGAGTCATACTTGATGAATAGTTGACACATGATTGGTACATACTTGGTACATGGTTGGATGTACTTGTTTATGGTACATGTTGATTACAGGTTGTTTGGTACAGGTTGGTGCATGGTTGATGCACTTGTTTGTGGTATAGGTTGATTACAGGTCGAGGTACAAGTTGATGCATGGTTGATGCATGGTTTAGGTTTATTGGTACAAGTTTACAATGGTATATCTCACAATGATAGTCTGACAATGGTTCCATCATTCTACTTCTACTTCAGGGCAGTTGGACTGGGCAAGGACAAGTGGTTGTAGCCACCTTCTAGTTGTAGTCGGAGAACATAGGGGGTTGTAGCCTCCTTCTGGTTGTAGCCAGAGAATAGGGGAGTTGGAGCTTCCTTCAGGTTGTAGCCTGAGAAGCAAGGGGTTTGGAGCCTCCTTCCAGTTGCAGCTGGAAAACAAAGGAAGTTGGTGCTTCCAATGAATGTAATTCTTCAAGACATATAAGAAAAAACATTTTGTGGTTTTCTCCTGCTTTGGGTTTCCACGTAAAACAATGGTGTACTATGTTCAATATGAAATGGGGAAGCGGTCGATTGGGCTGGTGATATAAAAGTAACAATGAAAATATGAAAACGTGAATCTGCCAAATCTCGCACCTAGACATTTTCTGAAAAATGAGTAAGTAAAGAAAGGGAAAGCAGAGAGAAAAGATAAACTAGAAATTTTACGAAAAACGAGTAATACACACTAAATATGTACTATAATGTATGAACATGAGATATTATAGAGCATGTACGGATCCCGCATTCCATACTTAGCCACTTTTTGGATCGCGGGTTCTTGGACTGGCGGTCTCTAAATTGGGCATCTATTGTTCCGTGGCCTACAAATAGCATCGAAAATTCCACGTTATACAAATTGGCCAGCAGACCTGCAGGCTAGCTTGGTCAACATTGCACTCCTTTTGTTTCGTGTCATACAAATAGTACTCGGAGTTCCACAATATACAAATTGACAGACAGACTCCAGGGCTGGCGTCCTCAAGAGTGTGATTGTTTACGGGTGCTAATCCATATTAACTATTTAACATTATCTAAAAACATTATTTTTAATACTAAATTTTTAATATTAAATATTGATATTGTACAATTTAATTAGACAAGAAGGTTTGTACAATATGAAACGGGGAAGCAGTCGGCCGGTTGGGCTGGTGATATAAAAGTAAGTGAAATCTGAATACGTGAATCCGCCAACTTCCTTACCAAGAAATTTTTCGAAAAAACGAGTAATACATAATATCTACTTTTAGAAAGTACGGACATGAGATTTTATAGAGCATGTATTGTTCCCGTATTCCATACTTAAGCCAATCTTTGGATCGTGGATTCTTGAGTTGGCGGGCTCAAAATTGGGCCTCTATTGTTCCATGAGCTACAAATAGCACCCAAGAGTTCTGCAATATACAAATTGACAGGTAGACTTGCGGGCTGGATCGCTCAACATTGCATTTCTATTGTTCTGTGTCGTTCAAACAACACTCAGAGTTCCACCATACACAAATTGAAAGATGGACTCCAGGGATGGCATGCTCAAGCTTGCGATTTTTTACGGATGGTGATCCCTATCAACTATCTAACACTACCTAAAAACATTAGTTTCAATACTGAAGTATTAATATTAAATATTGATATTGTACAATTTAATTACATAAAATTATAAAAGGATGTGAAATATCTTATTTCAAAGAAAAACCCGTGTATTCGGAAACTTGCATTCTAAAAAAATTGTATAATATGAAACGGGAAAGAGGTCGGTCGGGCTGCTGATATAAAAATGGGTGGAAATCTAAACACGTGTATCCGTCAAGTTTCGCACCTAGTTATACATACCAAAAATGTACTTTTATAAAGTATGGGCATGAGATTTTATAGAGCATGTACGCAACCCTCATTCCATACTTAGCCACTTTTTGGATCACAGGTTCTCGAGCTGGTGGGATCAAAATTGGGCCTCTGTTGTTCCGTGCCCTACAAATAGCACCCAGATTTCCGCGATATTCAAATTGACAAGCGGACTTGTGGACTATTTGAATTTTAAGGGCCTCGTGTTGATGCAATAACACAATTGGACTTGGGCTAGTTTATATTCATTTCTTACAATATCAAACGAAGAAGCGGTCGGTCGGGCTGGTGATATAAAAGTAATTGAAATCTGAAGTCGTGAATCCGCCAACTTCCGTAGCTAGAAGTTTTCCGAAAAACGAGTAATACATACTAAGTATGTACTCTTATAAGGTATGGACATGAGGTTTTTATAGAGATTGTACGGATCCCACATTCCATACTTGGCCACTTTTTGGATCGCGGGTTCTCGGTCTAGTGGGCTCAAAACTGAGCCTCTATTGCTCTGTATCCTACAAATAACACCTAGAGTCCTGCGATATACAAATTTATAGGTGAACTTGCAGACTAGCTCGCTCAACATTGCACTTCTATTGTTCTATGTCTTCCAAACAACATTCGGAGGAAACGACTAATACATACTAAATATGTACTTCTAAAAACTATGGACATGAGATTTTATTGAGCATGTATGGATCCCTCATTCCATACTTAGCCACTATTTGGATCATGGGTTCTCGGGCTGGCGGGTTCAAAACTGGGCATCTGTTGTTTCGTGCCCTACAAATAACACCCACATTTCTACGATATACAAATTGACAAGCGAACTTGTGGGCTATTTGAATTTTAAGGGCCTCATGTTGATGTGATAGCACAATTGGACTTGGGCCAGTTTATATTCGTTTATTACAATATCAAATGGGGAAGCGGTCGGTTGGGCTGGTGATATAAAAGTAAGTGAAATCTGAAGTTGTGAATCTGCCAGCTTCCGCACCTAAAAGTTTTCCGAAAAACAAGTAATAGATACTAAGTATGTACTCTTATAAAGTATGGATATGAAATTTTGATAGATCATGTACGGATCCCGCATTCCATACTTGGCCACTTTTTGGATCGCGGGTTCTCAGGCTGAAAAATGGGCCTCTATTGTTCCACGCCCTACAAATAGCACCCACAATTCCGCGATATACAAATTGACAAGCGGACCTGCGAGCTGGTCGACTCAACATTGCACTTCTATTGTTCTGTTTCTTCCAAACAACACTCAGAGTTCCGCGATATACAAATTGATAGATGGACCACAGGGCTAGCGGGTTCAAGATTTCCATTGTTTACGGATGTTAATCCCTATCAACTATATAACATGATCTAAAAACATTATTTTCAATACTAAATTATTAATATTAAATATTGATATTACAGAATTTAATTAGACAAGAAAGTTTGTACAATTTGGTCGTACTAGTGATATAAAAGCAAGTGGAAATATGAACACGTGCATCTGCCAAATTCCACACCTGGAAATTTTTCGAGAAATGAGAAATACATAGTAAACATGTACTTTTATAAAGTATGGACATGAAATTTTATAGAGCATATACGGATTCGTCATTCCATACTTAGCCACTTTTTGGATCGTGGGTTCTCGGGCTGGCGGGCTCAAAATTGAGCCTCTATTGTTCTGTGTCCTACAAATAGCACCCAGAGTTCTGCGGTATACAAACTGACATGTGGACTTGCGGGCTCTCTAGCTCAACATTGCACTTCTATTGTCTTGTGTCCTCCAAACAACACTCAGATTTCCGCGACATACAAATTGACAGAAGGACTCCAGGATTGGCGGGCTCAAGATTGCGATTTTTTACGAATGGTCATCATATCTAACATTATCTAAAAACATTATTTTCAAATACTAAATTATTAATATTAAATATTGATATTGTACAATTGAATTACATAAAATTATCAAAGGATGTTAAATCACTTATTTTTAAAAAAATGAAGGAAA
>SNQJ01S0205952.1:0-16415 GCA_010110895.2 Picea sitchensis | reverse complement strand
TTAGTACCTTGGAGCTTGTAATCCTCAGTGGCATGCTTCCTCGTGATCGAAAGTGGGTTTATCTCATTGACTCTTGATTGATTGATTCTACGAGTGTTTCAACATCAGATCCTCTATTCATACTCACTAGATTGTACTAGGTACCTTGGGGTCCATTTTCATCATTGGTGGGTCCCCTCACATCTGTTAATTGTATACATCAATGATTGGTAATCAGACGGTTTCTACCATGCTTGACATTGACTCATTTATTCACATGATGTAGAATCGTACAATCGAGATTTGGGATGAAGCCCTGGGTTTGGGGCCACATCACTCATTCATGCTACCCCTCCGAAGTTGCGATGGAGTTTATCACTACTATATGAGTACTTTGAAGATTACTAGGGAACTCTCATTAGTGCTTGATGTCTTCTTGATATATATTGTGACATAGATACACATGTAGTTGCATGTGGCTATAATCTCTTTGATGACATCGATCCACTGTGTACTTTTTTCATGGCCATGGTATTGCATTTCACTTCACGGATCCACGGTGTATAGTATTGGGAACCGTGCTTTGTCTCTCTGTCGAGCATGGGTATGCCTACCTCGAGGATGATTTGTATATACTTGTCTAATTGCAGTACTCCTTGGCTTCTTGATCTCTTAGCTCACTCCTTATGTTTCCTCCCATTGTTGACAATAATTGTAATTTGTTTCGGCCATCAGTTCCTCTTCTAACCTAAGGGGGCATATGTTACAAACTTATTTTCCACCCTAGGGACACATGGAGGACCCATTGATGCTTTCTTGTTGAGACACACTCTTCTTCCACCATTTTTCATCATTGGTGGGTCCCCTCACATCTGCTAATTGTATACATCAATGATTGGTAATCGGATGGTTTCTACCATGCTTCGATACATCGACTCATTTATTCACATGTAGAATCATATAATCGGTGATTTGGGACGAAGCCTCGGTTTGGGGCCACATCACTCATTCATGCTACTCCTCCCAAGTTGCAATGGAGTATAACACTATTGTATGAGTACTTTGAAGTATCATTAGGGGAACTCTCTATTGCTCTGATGTCTCTTTGATATATATTAGACATAGATACACATGAAGCTGTAATGTATATAATCTCTTTGATGACATCGCATCCACTGTGTACTTTTCATGGCCATGGTCTTGCATTTCACTTCATGGATCCACAACGTATTGTGTTGGAACTGCTTTGTCTCTCCTGGTTTAGCATGGGTGTATGCCTACCTCGAGGATGATTTGTATATACTTGTCTAATTGTAGTACTCCTTGGCTTCTTGATCTCTTAGCTCCTTCCTTATGTTTCCTCCCATTGTTGACAATAATTGTAATGTGTTTCTACTTATCAATTCCTCTTTCTAACCTTAAGTGTTAAGGTTACAAACTTCTATTTTCCACCTAGGGACACATGGAGGACCCATTCATGATTTCTTGTTGAGACACACTCTTTTTCCCTACATTACATCGGGATGGAGGGAGGTCGCACTTTGAGTCACTAGAAAAGCGCGATCAATCGAAGGCTGTTTCACTAAAAGCACATGATCGGTCGTTGGTTACACTACTGATATCCCACAACTGCACCTTTAGCCTTCTAGAATTGGTGAGTCATGAGGAGATCAACACTAGGTGAGTTCCTTCTCTTGTGATATGGGCTTGGTAACTCTCAATACAGTCAAGGTTCACTAAGTTCTAGAGATCTAAAAGCATCCCCTAGCCTCCTTTTCCAATTTATATAAAAGAAGGAATTCCAAGGGAAAGAGGATGAGGAATCATTTATAGGTACATGCTGCAAAAACTTCAGAGGAACTATTCCACAAAGATCAATCTTCGTATTATGTCAACCTTGCTTGTGCTAGGGCTAAGGAGAAACCGGAGTAAGGGCCCAAGGAGGAATTTTTTCATGAATCAAGGTATGTCTTCATGATCGATGTATTTTTCTCCATTTTAATATAGATCAGTATGGTTTTCCCCTTCCAATGCTTATGTATTCAGAGATTAATACTCTGCTTGTGGGAAGATCTGACCTTTCCTTGAATAGATTAGGCTAGATCTTGTTTAGATTTTCATTCCTTAAGCTTGGAAGAGATTTGATAACTGTGTATTGTCTCTGTGTGCAGGGAGGACTCCAGTAGGAGCTGGAGTTGGATCTTTGGAGTTTCACTAGCTGAGAACACGTGAGGACAACCTTGAGAAATAAGGTTTTCCTTTCCATCTCACTTTAATAGCATAATTAGGAAAAATATGATAGATCTAGGTAGAACTAACCTTGTTGTGATATATCCCACCGTCTGTCGTGGATCAAGGGTAGATCCAAGGGAGAACTAACCTATCCGTAGGAGAGAAATATTCGATATTAGATAGTAATATGAAACTTATCTTTAATGGTGATCATGTTAGGACCTAACCTCCCTAGCCCCTCACATAGGTAGAATAATATATTTTATGTGTACAAGCACGACATTAGTTAATAAGGTCTACTTAATAATGTGAACAAGTCCAATGTAAGAAGATCTAATGGAAACTATCAGTTTCTAGAAATATCTCCCTCTAAAATGTTCTTTAGAAGGTAGAATTAGTATAAATAAGTATATGCTAAGGCATGAGAAAGGTTTTGAGAATTATTGTAATATAGATCTTATCTTCTAGAGGTTGCCTCTAAGAGAGAAAATAATCCTTGATTTTTTAATGGCTCATTGAATGTTCTCTCCAAATAATCCTTTGCCTCTAAATATTTGGTCATTGTCTTCTCTAGCTCACCTTGAAATCCATCAATTTGAGAAATCAACTAAAGTCAACTTAGTACTTGTCCTCACTCGCCCAATTTGAAAAAATAGGACTTAGTTTTGACCCCCCTAGGAAAACCCTCCTTCGGTTAGATACCCTAGCATAGAAGCATGGCCATTGAAGTGACAATGGGTGGCTTGCTTTACCAAGCATCAACATTTTAACAGTAGTCTACAAAGTGAAGTTATCATGATTTTAAAATCTAGAAAATTTGTGGTTTTCAGAAACTATTGTGTGATTTGCAAAGTTTCACCCAAACTCACATGGTATGGGATTTGGATCTTATTTTTTACAATAAGAGAAAGTGGATATATGCAAACATCTCATCTGCATCTCCTTCCTCAAATCTATACGCATCTACATCTTCAACAAAAATCTTCAACGAGCACAAACCTGCACAATTGTGAGGCTTTCGTGGAGGGAAAGACACAATTGCTTAGCAACCTCCTTTCTTGATGCATTCTCCTTCTTTTTTGATGCATTTTGCTTTGGGGGAGGGGGTTTCCCATTAGCTTTTCCCTCTTTCCTCACTTTTCAATGTTCATTCATTTAGATGCATTGTAAAATGGGTACCTAACATACTCAGAGCTAAAACCCATTCTCTTCATCACCTAGTGTTCACAGGGGTTGTTGGATATATTACACACTTACACACTCATTCTTTTTTTTCTAAGTTTTAGCTAAGAATATTCACCTACGAAATAGGGTGCTTTCTAAAAAGTAAGGTTTTTCCTATAAAATAGGACGCATTATAGACTAGCTAGTAGTTGACTCCCGTTATAGTGAGTTAGTGTGTAGATCTCCTTTAGATCACTCCTATAGCACATGACACATGTACTCCATGAGATTGACACATGTAATCCCTAATATTGGTGCATTTCTTCTCTTGGACTATATATTAGCATGTGTATTACTCATTCATTATGTTATGTTAATAGATTTTCTCATTCTTCTCTCATTATTGTCTCTCTCAATTCTCTTGCAAGTTTTATGTGATTTTCTCTTAGCTAGGTTCTCTCGTGGAATGTTTTAGGGTTTTCACCCAAACTTCACAAATACATATATGGGCCAAGTCCCAAAATCTTCCATCGGATTTTTGGATGATGGATTTTCTCACGGAACTAGACAACAAATTGGGGAAATCTATTTGAGTCGATGAATCCTTCAAACTCTCCTCCCAACGTACAATTGCTCGAGCCCTCATGGAAATTGATACTAGGGCTGGGCTTCACGACTCTGTTGATTTGATTGTCAAAGGAAAAACTCATACCCATTGCTTGGATTACCAAAATGTTCCCCTTCAGTGCCATAGATGTCATGCCCTTGGTCATGTAATTATGGAATGCTCCTCTCCTTTGAACTTTTCCTTTTAGCAGAAGGAGGAGCATTATGCAAACATTTCAAATACTAGACTTACCTCCATCCCTAGTCAGAATCTAGCTCCTAGCTCTCCTCTCCATATCACAAGCTCCGGGGAAGTAAATAATCATGAGGAGTTACCTTCAACGAGGTTTGACACATAAAGGATTTCAATTTCTAAAAGGATTTCGGGTGATAATGATGCGTTGGTATGGTCTTCGTTGGGATTCTCAACGACAAGATGTTTTGTAGCCTCTGGCCGACACTTTGGTTGATCCAAATCATACTCCGACAAAATAAGTACCTCCTCAGGCGCATGCAAATCATGATCTTGTGGTCTCCTCTGTGTAAGTTGCATTCTCCCCTCCCTTTTGTCTCAGACATTCTTCCAGCGATGGGGAGGACTATTATGTCTAAAGGTACAACTTGCTCCAAGGAGAGTAAGTGTAAGGGTAGTAGGACTTCAAATCTCTCACATTTTGAGTACTTCCCACTATGGATCCCCTTCTAGAAACTCTTCAGCTAAACATGGCCGAGATTATTCCCATAAAAGAAATTATGAGCCATGTAGGATGGATCATGACTCATCCCATGTAACATCCTCTAGAAGAGGAAGGGGTCACTACCTACTCCATGATCTATCTAAGCTCGAAGGTAAGCATTTGGCTCTGTCCAAGAGACTAGGCATTGACAAAACCCTTGAGAAGGATTCTTGCCAGGCATGGCGCATATATTGAGGCCCAAAAGGGGAAACAAAATCTGATAACTGGGGTTCTTAGAGCACATGGACCCACTAGCGAAGTTTCCAAACGATTGTCATGTCTGTTGGGGAAACTATCATTAACAATCTCAAAAACCATTTCTCGGGTTGGAATTTCTCCTTTCTAAACTCTTTTGGTCTCTCCGGTGGGCTCATCACAGGTTGGTCTTTCAAACTTATTCTAATCAATTCCTTTGCTGTCAATTCTGGCCTCTGTACCGAACTCTTCAGCAAGAGGTTAGGACAATCTCTTTTCGTGGTGAATGTTTACAAACCCTATAGTGAAAGACAAAACTTCTGGGACATATTCTTCTCTTTGTAGGTGGTCTCGGAAGAACATCTTATCATTGGTGGCGACTTGAAATTTACTGTCAGTAGGGAGGAAATATGGGGAGACAGTGCTCGAGTTGATCGTATGGAAAACTATTTCCTCCATCAATTTGAATCTCACTGGCTGGTGGACATGAAACCCTCTATTTTAAATCCCACCTAGCACAATGATAACGTCTCCAAATGCCTCGATCATTTTTAATATCTGATCACTTTATTCAGTCGATGTCCAGGTCTCGATTGTGGGTGGGCGTGGGCGAGTCCATTTTTCTTCAGTTTGATTTAGGGGACAAGAAACCAACTTCTCCGTTTAAATTTAATCCTGAATGGCTCTCAGATGATGATTTCAGGTAGTTGGTAGTTGATAATTAGTTGTCCTTCGATAATGGAAGTCCCCTCACAACTAGTGAGCAGTTTGCATCCTCTCTCAAAATAGTGAAAACTAAAATTGTGGCCTGGGCTGCTGACCGCCATAGGAACAAAGACAGGCGGAAGGAAGTTGAGGAGGAAATCGATTTGCTGTTCAAAAGCAATGGTTCAGGTGTTTTCTCTCACATAGAAGTTCTGACACTCAAATATCTTGAACAACAGAAGAGAAAAATGTTGGTCTAAGCTAGTCCATTATTGCTGCCTTTTTCTTTTGGTAGTAGTTGGTCTAAGCTGGTCCATTATTGCTGCTAAAAGGAAAGGGAATATTGCAGGCATTTAGGCTGGAGGGTTGGAATTTGTCTCCAACCTTTTTGTGGAAGATGTTTTGCTATTTTCACATGGTTCCAAGCAGGAAGCAAAGGCTTATAATGACATTATTTTCCTATATTGCAGTGCTTCGAGGATGGAAATAAATCTACAGAAATCTAGCTTCAATGGCTTGCGGGAAGAGGTGATTTCCAAAATTCACATGCTGTTATGTTTCCAGAGATTCAATCTAAGCTCGGGGCTGAAATACCTTGGTTTTATCCTAAAGCCCTTGGGATATGGAATTCAGGACTGGAACTGGTTGATCAGCAAGATTGAATGTCGAATTTACTCTTGCCATATCTCGCGGTGGCCATTTAACACTTGCCAAAGTAGTTTTTAGAGGCAATTATTGTTTATTGGCTGCTCCTAGCTCATTGTCCTAAAGGGGTTCTTGATAAGATTCACAGACTGTGCTTTGGCTTCTTGTGGAGAGGTAACTAGGACAAAATTGGATTTCATTTAGACTGAGAGCTTCTTTCAAAACCCAAAGGCGATGGAGGTTGGGATTTAAAACATCTTAATTTCTTTAGCAAAGCCCTGGTCGCCAAGAGTCTCTGGAACCTAATTTCCAAAGGTCTATGGCAAAGGGTGGCCACTCAAACGTCTGTAAAAAGGCTCTCCCGTGTATCCATTCATTGGAAAGCTTTGATTTTGGCTTTCCCTTTGGTTGGGTTTTTTCTTGCCTGGAGGGTTGGGAATGGATTGCAGGTCCACATTGGCAAGGATGCTATTATGGGCTGTGATTGTAGAGTGTTTCTGTTGATGGAGTTGGTTCTTTATACTCTCAACTGTAATTCAGAAAGAGACAACAATGATCTTACAATTTTATGTAACGTTTTCTGGGATTTTCTATTAAAGTAGACTGCATTTTATTTCATTGAGCGAAATGCCCTACAGCTCTGTCAGGGGGTTTGACGTCATCTGTTAACGTGTTGAGTGGATTTTCTTTTTATATATTTGCAGTTCAGAATGGACTACCGTATTCAGTAAGTTATAACTTTCAAAAATCAACCTTATACAATTGAATACAAATAAATACAAAACAGTCCTGGAACTTTCGGGCAGTATGTAAACCATTAGGTTTCCACCCCATTAACAAGGTCCAACTGTACATTACATGCCTCTGTTTTTTCACATACGCTAACACTATATGTTAAATATCAAGTTGTAGAGTTAAAGCCACCATAAACTTCTGCTGCAGAATTACTTGGAGCAACCGTTTTAGAAGTTTTGTGAAACCTGCATAACATAACATATCATATCTCCAACAATTAAAAAAACACGCACTATGCAACTTAGATTCGATCAGACTTATACATTTAATGTTTTGTTTTCAAAAGTAATTGAGTTTAAACCGTTTATATATATATATATATATGAAATATCAAAAAAAAATTAGGTCCATGTTCAAGAAGTTGAAGTGGGCATTCTCCCTGGTTGGAATTTCAAAACGAAATAGTCCATTAAATTTGATATTTTGATAACATTATCTGTTTTGATCATTTAAATAAAAGAATGGGGATGGTTCAGAGAGATTTTAAACCAACTCATCAAATTCCATCTTTGTTATTACTTCTTCATAACTAAAGTTAAATACAGTGCAGTTAACCAATCATTAGTTCAGTATCTTTTTATCTTATTTTAAACCAATCATTAGTCCTGTACGCCTTCTCTTTCCGCAGACTAAAATTAATATCAGACATGACCAAGAAAACCATATATACATTACAGCAATGCATGATTACGCCTGCTCCTAGATTGCATCTTACGGAGTTCATTGTAATCACTCATTCCTGGTAAACGACCTGTGGAACATAATGTTGTCCAGCAAATGAAAGACCAGCACAGCAGAAGAATAGTATCCATCTCCAAGCAACAATCATTGGGCTATCGATCATCATTCAAAAGACTTATAGCCAAAGCAATTGTAGAGGTGGAAACTTTAACTTGAATCAAAACATATATCATCATCCAAAAAAAACTTTTAAACCAAAGCAATTGTAAGGGTGGAACATTTAACTTGGATTAAAATGAATATGTTTAACAAATTCCACATCCCAAAAAAATCAATTTAAAGATATACAAGTATTTAAAAATAAAGTCATAGAATATGGAAATCCAAAATAAAATCTTAAGATAGGTGTATTAGAATCACTCCCAACCAACCATTATAAGACTGCTTCATGAACTCCATATTTAAAAGCAGAATAATTTTTTACCATGTAATCACATACACACTTCAAGTACACATTTATATCAAGTAATGGGACATCCATAACAAAAGGCATTAAATGTTTATTAGATCCAAATCAAGAAGTCACAACACATTGGCCAATGCAGTCATTCCACCCCTATTCTCTGTATTTGTTGTTGCAGTCACGTTCAAGCTAGCAGCCTCTGTCAGTCCTACATAATTCCTTCTTCCTTCTTTGGCCCCTGAAGTGATTTCACTTCCATATTCTTGCTGCACTGTGACCAATCCTACAGAATTCTCTTTTCCTTCTTTGGCCCCAGCAGTAATTTCACTCCGGAAATTGATTTCCCTATACATTTGACTGAAAAAAAAAGCATGGTCATTCTTACTAACCTGAGAATTATTTCCATTTCCCAGACCAGGCTTTTGCTGATCTTGTCCTCTCAGACCAACAGCCAGCTCAAGCTTTGCAGACTCCACTTCTGCTGCATTACTTTGCCCTACTGTGACCCCTGCGGCAATTGCACTGCTATTTAGTGTGGAATTTGTCACTCTTGCAGCATTGCCTCCTACATTGGCCAATGCTGTCATTCCATCCCTATTCTCTGTATTTGTTGTTGCATTCACGTTCAAGCTAGCAGCCTCTGTCAGTCCTACAGAATTCCTTCTTCCTTCTTTGGCCCCTGCAGTGATTTCACTTCCATATTCTTGTTGCACTGTGGATCAATCCTACAGAATTCCCTTTTCCTTCTTTGGCCCCAGCAGTAATTTCACTCCGGGAATTGATTTTCCTATACATTTGACCGAAAAAAAGAGCATGGTCATTCTTACTGACCTGATAATTATTTCCATTTCCCAGACCAGGTTTTTGCTGATCTTGTCCTCTCAGACCAACAGCCAGCTCAAGATTTGCAGACTCCACTTCTGCTGCATTACTTTGCCCTACTGTGACCCCTGCAGCAATTGCACTGCTATTTAGTGTGGACTTTGTCACTCTTGCAGCATTGCCTCCTACATTGGCCAATGCAGTCATTCCACCCCTATTCTCTGTATTTGTTGTTGCATTCACGTTCAAGCTAGCAGCCTCTGTCAGTCCTACATAATTCCTTTTTCCTTCTTTGCCCCCAGTGATTTCACTTGTAGACTCCACTTCTGCTGCATTACTTTGCCCTACTGTGACCCCTGCAGCAATTGCACTGTTATTTAGTGTGGACTTTGTCACTCTTGCAGCATTGCCTCCTACATTGGCCAATGCAGTCATTCCATCCCTATTCTCTGTATTTGTTGTTGCATTCACGTTCAAGCTAGCAGCCTCTGTCAGTCCTACAGAATTCCTTCTTCCTTCTTTGGCCCCTGCAGTGATTTCACTTCCATATTCTTGCTGCACTGTGACCAATCCTACAGTATTCCCTTTTCCTTCTTTGGCCCCAGCAGTAATTTCACTCTGGGAATTGATTTCCCTATACATTTGACCCAAAAAAAGAGTATGGTCATTCTTACTAACCTGATAATTATTTCCATTTCCCAGTTGATTCCTCCCAGTGAATCCGTCTTTCGCTGCTTCCATTTTTGAATATTTATCAGCAACAATTTGAGCAACTTGGGCAGAGCTTCGAATATCTGGGGATATCTGCAACAGCAAAACAAAAGCATAGTGTTAAGAAAAGGTACTTGATTTCTGAAATAGCTATATTCATCTACATACAAAAATGCAAACCATGATACAAAATTATAATAACAAATGTTTCCACAGGCTTGTTCGATGATTTTTATAACATTAGAGCCAGCAATGACACCAGCGTCCTTGGTTGCCTGCCTTTGAGAATCATTGAAATAAGCAGGAACACTGATGACAGCATTCGTCACCGTGGTTCTAAGATAAGCTTGGGCAATCTCCATCTTCGTTAAAACCATGAAAGAGATCTCTTCAGCTGCAAAATGTTTCTCCTCCCCTTTGTATGTTTCAACGATGATGGGCTTATCATCAGTACCAGCACCTTGTGCAATGCCATGGATTCATATTGCTATGAATTGAATTAGAGAATTTTCTTCTAATGATTTTAGGAGTTAAATTTTGCTCATGGGTTAATTTTCCATGGTTTTTCCTAAAAACTGATTCTCTATTCTAAAAACGATTCACCCAAAATTATATAGAATGAAATTATTTTACCTCAAAAATCAACAAAATTTTATACAAACTATATAAAATTTAGAAATTTGAATATTTTTACAAAATATTGCCAAACATTTATAGTTAACCTATGAAGAATTACTAAAATTCACCAAAATTTTGCAAGACGAAAATAAATTTCCATCTTTAAAATCATCCCTGCCAATCAACCTGCTACTATCCTATTGGCATTCGTGTTCTACATTCTACCATCACCCCCTACTGACTAGGTACATTCTACCATCACCCCCCTACTGACTAGGGAACAAACGGAACCTGCTGCTGTCCCACCGGCGTTCTACGTTGTGCCATCACCATAAGTCAGCCATTCCTGCAGGCGGTGGACTGCAGCCTTTAAAATTTGAATTTGAAACTCAAACAGACCATCCCATAAGTCAGCCATTCCTCAAAGTGCGACGGTCGGGAAGAGGGGCGAAGGAAAATGGATGGCCGGAATTATTTATTAATTAACGCTAAATATCTTTCCCTAAACTATCTAAACTCTCTTTCATTTAGCTATTTCAAAAAAAATACATCTCAAACCTTAACTAAGATAACTTGAATAGTAAAGGTGAAAAAAACTGGTAATTGTTTATTAAACACATCCTCGTTCATTTAGCTATTTCACGTTTAAATTCCAAAAATTACGTCTAGAAACTTAGCAAAAAAAAGTGGTAATTATTTATTAAACACATAAAAAATGTTTAATTGTTTATTAAACACATCGCCATGCTAATTAGTAATTTCTATTAATTTTCTATTCAAGGAGAAAAAAACGACTAAACTTTTTAGCTACAACTGTGTAAAAAGGTGAATTGTAAAAGTGAAAAAAAATTTGGTAATGGTTTATTAAACACATTCCTATGCTGATTAGTAATTTTTTTAGCCAAAAAGAAATTTAACTAGACATTTTAGCTATGACTGTGGCACTGTAATCAAACTAGAAGCTGAAAAAAACTTGAATAATTTTTCTAGCCAAAAAAAAATAGATTAGACTTTTTAGTTACAAGTGTAAAGGTGAACTGTAAAAGTGAAAAAAAAAAAACTAGTAATGGTTTATTAAACACATTTCCATGCTAATTAGTAATTTTCAAGCCAAAGAGAAATTTAACTAGACTCTTTAGCTAGTACTGTGGAACTGTAATAAAACTAGAAGTTGAAAAAAACTTGAAGGAGATTATAAGCTTACCTGTAGTTTAAGGATAATTAGAGTGTTGTACCCTACTCAAGTAGTTCCTCGGCAACTTCAACTACTATCTAAAGCCACCTCTCCCTTTCAGAGTTTAAGTAATTTCACAAAAACACCAAAAGAAATGAATTATGTATCAATGATCATCTTATGAGAAGGGGTTTATCATAGGGTTTTAGTTGTGTTGCTCACCCCAAAAAAAATTGGTGGTTTTTGTGCCCACACACTTAGTAGCTCATGGGTGCTCCTTGTTTTACTCTCTGATAACCCCCACAATCCTTGCTTAGACCCATGTTAAACCCAAATCTATTAAACACCGCAATGAATCTAATTTATTAAAGTGTAAAAAAAATACATCGGGACCTCTCGGCCCCTGATGAGTCACAATTTATTGGTATATCCGGGTTTAAGGCTGTTGGATATAATTTGGAGGTCATGTTCCATGGTTAAAAAATAAATAAAAAAAAAAATACATTATTTCATTTTATTTATTTATTTTTATTTTTAATTAAAAAAAAAAAAAAAAAAAAAAAAAAATTTATTATTTTTTTATTATTACTATATTTTTAATTGCCGATTCAATAAGCTCCCACTTCTTGAACTACCTCGCCATAGTTTGAGGAGGAGTCGTTCCCATGCAACTATCATAAAAATAGATTATTATTATTATAAAATGTTTTATGTTTAAATTATTCATTGTCCCACAAACAAGGAGATCACATACACCAATCAGGTGTGGTTTTATTTGACCTAAAAATACATTTACATATTATAAAAATGTTTCTTTATGTTTAAATTCTCTTATTGTCCCATAAACAAGTACATACACCAATTGGTGGGTTTGGTCGACCTTAAAATAGATTTCTTATTACATTATAAAATATTTTATGTTTAAATTCTCTATAGAACTTTTATTAGTTACATGTGACCATGAGTGTTCTAAAGTAAAACCACATTAAAACATTTTGACAAATAGAAAAAATTATAAATTTCTCAAAGGGATTCTATCCATTGGTGAAGTGTGCGGAATTTTTAATTAATAAGCAAGTTTCCACTCCCATAAGGGCTTTTCGTAGAGCTATATGGTCACCTTGAGGTAGTGTGTGAACATGTAGTTGCACATAAATAGATTATATTAAATGGTCTTGTTCCTTATGTTGTAGCATTCACCATCTAACCATCTATGAAGTTGAATTAAACCTATAACATAAATATAATACAAAACTCATTAATTGCACAATTAATTAAACATGTTAGCAAACATAAACATTCTACATAGAGATATGAATACTTATCTATAATAAAGTCATGCCCACCAAATGGGTTATTGAGAAACGATTTTTCTCCCAACTATAGAAATCATCTATGGATTCCACCCCCAAGCTAGACCCATGATACCAAAAAGTTGAAGGACATTCCTGCAAGATTATACTCTCACTCAATACAACCCATTACTCTTTCATGAAAAAATGAATCTTCTCATTACTAAGTAGTCCAAGCCTCCTCCATCCATCAAACAACCATGACACTCTTTACCATTGTTCCACACACATAAATAATATATTTCCTTTCTCTCATCAATAGTTCCTCAGAAAAAAAATTCCTTGCAATGCCCTTTATTGCATGTGAAAAGAGCCCAATTGTTGATTACCTTATAGGAATAACTTGAAAGAGAAAACACTTGGCATCTAAATGATCAATAAGTAGTAACAAGTGGGCAGCCATGGTCATGTACTACTCTCCCCAAGCAAGTATATCGTATTCTAATCAGCTCTTATGTATCAATTCTCCATTGCCAAGAATAATGCCATGGGTCTTCACGCATTTTTCCAAAGACGGTTTTCATTTATTTGTAAATCATCTCCCGTTCTTGATGGTCGGTCAGACGTTGTTCAAGCAATCACATTTCAATTCCACAACCCATCGAGATTTATGCCAAGACTAATCATAGTTGAGGGTAATCGCCAAATCGACAAAGTATTAAATATAAATATAAAATAGAAATTCAATTTACCCAGTCTGTCATGTCATTGTGTTAATTTTGATCTCGAAATAAGTGACGTGAAGGTTGCAATAACACTATAAAGTTATCATCCAATGAAATGTAAGAAAATTCAGCTTTTTTACATATTAAAAATAAAAAATTTTTAGTTTCATGCTTATACATTGGTTGTTTTACAAAAATTTTAAAGTCAAACCAAATTAATAGAATAGTCAACCACAACTCATCACTATGTATACTGCCTGGGAGGCAGTACAATAAGTGTATTGTACTAAACAAAAGAAAAGTATGATTATTGAGCAATTAGTCAAGAAATATAAACTATAGAAAAATAAAGAATCTAGAGATAATAATATATAACCTACAAATATAATCAAAGTATTTATAATCCAAAAGAGAGAGGAATGTTCATGGGTCTCTTAGATGGGGAAACCTCCTTTGAGCAAATCCTAACTACTTGTGGTCCCATCATTAATGAGGACCACATGGGCTTCACCTGGTTGATCAATATCTTATCACATTAATTCATAGAGGGGGTTTTAAGATTGTGAAAAATGGAGTCAATATATTGTAGATATTATGGGGTATAAAAATGGCATCTAGTCAAAATGGGATAATTCTAGGAAATATAGGGTTTTTAATTGGAAACAAAATTGGGAGGGGAGTTTAACAAAAATATTTTGAGAGGCATTTATCAGTATCTAGTGAAATTAGAGGTATCTTTAATATCCAAAGAATGCACGTGCTATGTTAACTAAAGGTTAACTAAGTGGAAACCTTGTGATGAGTACGAACCACTTAGTGGGTGCTATTTAATAAACATGACCCTTTTATATTGAATTACTACCCACTAACTACCTAATTTTCCTTATTACACATATTTTATTAAATTTGAAATTATATAGTGGATTTAAAACTAATATTTTATTTAATTCACTACTTTGAATGTATATATTCACCATTTTTTTTTTATAAAATTATCTTCATAAATCTATATAAAATCAAATTTACATAAAGTTGACTAAAATATTCTTATTCTTAAATTTGGATTCCTTACATTATCATCATCATCATCATTATTATTATTTACCCTTGTATCAAAAGCTAAGTTGTTCAAGGTTTACTTCATGACTAATAGATTGTGTAGAATTTTTTTACGTGTGAAGTTATTTAATGACATTAATACTATGACTATTGTTAACCAAATTAATTAGAATTTGATATAATAACTAATAGGTCAAGAGGTCTCCCCCGGATGGGGTGATAAGAGCCGCGATAGAGCCACGTGGGCAGAGCCAGGACGCCGCGTTAATGCATCCACCAGCCTGCCTTGCCTCGCACATTAACCCCACATGACTCGCAGCAGGAGATGCATTCTGAAGAGGCCCCTCGCGCAAGCGGAAGGTACTCAACAGCAGAGCACTAACGAGCAGAGATTAATGGCGCCGATTAATGCCCTGGATATGTTAATTGTGGTGTTTATAACGCTCATTGTCCGGGATGCAGCACCTAATAGCAATTTGGTCCGGAAGGCCTCTACCTCTCAAATGCATCTGCGCAGAGGCAGCCTCCCTCCAGTTCCTCTCGCACAACAACAACAATCAGTAACCACGCTCCTCAGAGGCAATTTGATAAATACAGGCAACATTCGAATCTTCCATAGGGACTCCACCATGCCTCGTGCTCGAGGGAAACCGCGACGAGGTGCGGCCTGGTATGCAGCGGAGTCCAGACGCAAACGAAAGAAGGATTTTGAGAAGGCGATGGCAATCATAGCTAGGCGAAGGAGGACCAGATCACGTCTGCCTCCTAAGGAGCACGAGGAAGAGGTCATCTTGCAAGCCAACCCGCTAAGCCATTCTAGGCACAACCTGTTCGTGGCATTGAATAACCGGAACCCGAGCTCGAGCCTTGGCTCGCACTGCACTCGACAACCCGCAAGTAATGAGCCTGGCCCCTCCACTGCCATTGCAGAACAGCCTTACTCCCCTTGCTATGTGGTAGAGGAGGCTCCTCCCGAGCCCACCAAGGAAACCACAGAGGCAAAGCAAGAGCGTCATCAACACAGTGCAAAGGTAGCAGATGCGGTCGTCAGTGAGGAGTCCAGGGAAAGCCACCGTTGGGAGCAGCCTTCAGTAGAGGACTGGGGATACCTCAACCTTATTTTCGAAATCAGAAACAAACTGGATGACCAAACATTCCGCCTGGAGCGCATGGACCAGCGGCTCGACATGTTTTTCGCTGCACATTCCAGAGCATCGTCCAAGAAACAATGTCCGACCTGTGCGCGCACCTACTCCTTCCCGGCTAGATGGAGGCACTCAGAGATATAGCACAAGCAGCTCGGCTTCGAGGTTCATACATGTTTTGGTGGTGTTGCTCTATTTTCAGCTTTATGTTAGATAGTTATCAGGCTGTCTTAGTAATAGATAGAATAATCAGCTTCGTGCTGGCGACCATAAGTCCTGGTTTCCTTCGGGTAGGACGCCGCTCTAGAAAACTTTGTTAAATTTTGTCAACTAGGCCACAGGGTGACAATTGGACATGGATGCCCAGCTGTCTCGGTTTCCTGCTCAGGCGGGACAGTTGGCATCTCACACAGTCTTGTATTTTGATTATGTTAATATAACAGGGACCACCTTTTTACTTAAAAAAAAAAAAAATAGGTCAAGAGGTCTCAAGGTCAATTCTCACCCCAATTTATCTAGAGGACAAATGTCTATGTTGAGTACTATATTTTATTCAATTAGGTGACACCATTTTATAGTGGATAAGAGAAAATATTATATAAGAGTAAGTTTAGGTTTACCATTTTAACAATCAAAATCAATTATAAATAACAACACAATTTATTTC
>SNQJ01S0205951.1:0-16829 GCA_010110895.2 Picea sitchensis | reverse complement strand
TTCCAACCCTTGGGACCCATTGATGTTGCACTTCCTCTTTCCACCACACAGATAGAATCTTCCCCTGATCAGTCTGCGATCAACAAAGCCACCAGATTCATTGAGAGGATTCAGCACATCTGCCAACAGGTCTAGGAGATTTTTCAAAAATCCAATGTGAAGTACAAACAACGCCACAATCAACACGGGATACCACACCGGTTTTAGGTTGGCAAATTTTTTTGGCTACATTTGTAGAAGGAGCGTCTCAGAGAGACCCATCGAAAGCTTTGTCCACTTCGTTATGGGACTTACACTATCACCAAGTCTATGGGTAGCAATGCTTTTGAGCTCAACACTCCACCCTTCCTTGGTCTGCATCCAGTATTCAATGTGGACCTCCTTAGGCCATATTTTCCACCATTATTGGAAACCTATGAGATCACCAAACAACTGATAGAAATAAAGCTCAACCCTAATTGCATGGAACAAGCATCCACTAATCAGATCATGCACACACAAGTCAAGGGCACTCGCCAGCAGCAGATCCAACTTTATCGTGTTGTCAAGGCCGATAAACTTCTACACCAAGGCAAGTGACTCACCCAAGGCCAAATCCAGCAGAAGTTTCCTCACCTAATGGGGGAACTCAACGCAATGTAGACCATTTCTTCCTAAGGGGGGAGGATTGATCCAGGTGGATATTGGTGGCCACCCACCTATTCCATCTAGCTCCTCTTGTCCATTTTTTTCAGCACGTCTTTCTGTACTACTTTATAATTATGATTTCTACACTTTTGGGTTTGTTTGAAGCCTCACACATTATCTAGGTGGATACACATGGCCTCTCACCTAATCCAACTGGCTTATTTTGTATGTTTTCATGTCAACACATCTTGTTGTACTCTTAGGACTATTTTGGGGCCCTAAACATTGTTTTTTTGTCTCTCCATAGTCATAATGTAGACGAAGTCAGAGTCTAATGGTAGAATGTGTATTTCTCTGAAAGACCTTTCCAACGGGCTATCACGCACCTAAAACGGAGGTCGTATGCAAAATTTATGACCCTAGGAAGTTGAGGTACCAAATTACACCAACTTACCCATAGGGCCCACATGACTTTTGGCGTTTCACCTTCTAGGGTTAGGTTTTTGGATGTATAGGGTTTTGGAATTCATGAGTAATATGAAAAGGGCCTATGGAGCCTAATTGTAATCCATTATGCTCAAATTGATGTGTGTAGCAACCACGTCTCTTCTCAGAGATAGCTACCACCATTCGAGCATGTTTTAGTTCTACAGTTTTACAGTTTCAGCCTATTTCATTATTTAATAGAAGATATTGTTCACTGGATATTTGTGTTATTCTGCCTATGTATGTGTTTATTGTATTTAGTCTGTTAATTAGTTCGTTCCGCTCCTAAATCCGGATCACTAAGTGTTATGGCCAAGATAAGCTTGAAATATGGAATAGGCCAATGTTTTCTTGTCACTATGAAATTACATAGAATGAAATTGTTGATTTGTGTCTATGTTTAAGGTTGTTTGTGCATATATTTTTCATCCATTTCATCATCCATTAAAAATTGGTTTCCTTCTTTCCAATTCTTGACAAAACATTATTTGTACAACCTCTATCTCATTATTTGAAATACATGAAATGTAGATCAAAGCTCTACTTAACTTCTTGCATTACCTCTGGTTTATAGTTGTTGTGTATTGATTTATACAATCCCAAATATTATATTTTGGATGAATTGGGCTTTCCTCCTAGGTATAAATAAAATCCTATAAGGGTCAAACCTTGGCTTATTTGAATATCTATATGTATATTCCTTTTAGGTCAAAACCCATCATTCCTTTTAAACTATCGTGAGTTATGTTGAAGAGCCCAAAGGATTCTCCTCATTTTCCCTTCTAATTCATAGATACTTTTTAATTTGAACCATGTTTCCCTTCTTTGCTCACAACCATAACAAAGGTCAAATTCTGAATTGGGTATGAATTGGATATGGTGGTTTGATTGTTATTCAATAAAAAAAATTGTTGGCTACATGCTTGTTATCATCTAGTGAAGCATGTGATCATGCATATTGTGGTGTGATTCTTTCCTGTGATGGAAAAATTGGGGGGCACAATGGGTATGAAGTGATAGTTATGCTCTTATTTTGATTGAATAGATGGACAATTTTTATTTTCAAGCTTGATATGATAACCATAATACAACTTCCTTGAAACATATTGAAACACTAGGTTTAATCTATGCATCAATGGGATGTTTGATTGAAATGGATGCACTAGATTTCAATGGATGCTTCTTATGGTGTGAATGTGGCTTTAAGTTCATTCATTTAGAAAAAGGATGAAGTTTGATTGTTGTTTGATAAATGTTATTTGTTGACATCAATTTGCTTTTGGGTTTGGAGAATCCCAACCAAGATTTTAATGGTAGAGTTGGTGTTGGTATTGAACTTGGCCATTATAAGAGACTCATGTTCATTGTTGCACAATTTCATACCTATGCATGACGCACTTTGATGCATATATGGAATATATATGAAGCACATGGGAATTACCTTGTTGACCAATATCTTATCACGTTCATTCATAAAGGGGTTTTTTTAATTTTAAAAAATAAAGTCAATATATTGTAGGTATTGGGGGGGGATGTGGGCTCTCAAGGGGTTTATAGTTATTGGGGAGTATAAAAATGGGTATCTAGTGAAATTAGGGGTTTATTTTATTGCAAATATGTATTGGGAGGGGGGTTCAACAAAAGGAGTTTGGAATATATTTACCTAGTGAAATTAGGGGTATTCTTTAATATCCCATGAATGAAGGTGCTGTGTCACAGGTTCACAGAGTGAATACCTCGGGATATGAAGTTCACTCCAAAGTTTTAAGAACCTAGAGTGATATTTGTATTTTATTTTATATGATGCTATGGTATATGCCAAATCTTGTTTTCATTGCAAACTAGTCGTCTTATCAATGGTTGATGGAGGAATATGAAAGTAAGAACACATCAAATTATCAAGTCTATTATGATTTCTAGTGTAGGCTCCCACTCGTTTTTCTTTCACACGTTCATCCTTTCATCCATCCTCCTTTATGCACAACCTAGTTTATAGTCTTGCAATACTTGTTTCATTGACACCCTATAGTTTGCATGGGATGAGTGATGCATGGTTATTAAGATTTGATTGATTGCATGAGCTTGAGTTTGCATCATATAGTAATTCTAGAAATGGAATGTCATAATAGGAAGCCTCCCATGTATTTTACTTACGAATGGAAAAGTAGAAGGATTGTTCCTTCTAGTGTAGAGTTTCCATTGGTTCCCCCATTGGTTAATGGTGTCCCTTAACGAGTTCATGTCTCCACTCATAATCAAGATACCTTTTATTTTAGTAAGACTCCATTATTTCATGAGGGCTAGTATGAGATTCCCTCTAAATCCTCTATTGCATCACTGTGAGGACATGTTGTTGGCACTCATATGGCTTGGAAATAATATGTTTTAATTATTATCACACATGGACATGTATTTTAGACTATTAATATTTTGATAAGTTACATACGGAAATTTTTTGTTGTTGGGTCCTTGGATTGAACTCTTTTTGTCACTTCCTTATTCAAAATTTCCTCTAAATTATGCCTATGAACTGTTTTACACTCCATTGCTACCTCTTTTTCCATCATTATTTCCCTAGCTACATGATTTATTTATCGAAAGACATTTAAGGTAAAATTTTCCATTATAACATGTTTTCATTCTTCCTTATGCAAATTAGTTTGAAAAGTCATTATGTTAATAAGTCACTACATAATCATAGATTATGTAGCAACTTAAATATTTATGTAGCCACTAATTATTATGTAGCATAATCACAATTCTATATGGTTGTGCACATTCTAGGATGAGATCATGAGTTGGAGATGGTTTCAAATCATCAACAGATGGTCATTGACCTATCATCTAAGATCCTGAGTTCTCCAGGTCAACACATGAGAGAGGTCAAATTTATGGTCAATGCATAATGTAGTGGCAGGGTACTCGAGTTGAATTCACGCCAAATCAACCTTAAGGTGGCAATAATATCGAGTAGGAGAATTCCATGCAATATTGTCATGAAATTCTCCCTACATGGGTTGTTACAATAATTTCATTCAACCACAAATATTTCATATCTGATTTGTAAACACATGTGCATTATCCTATACATAAATATATTTTAAATATCCATGGGTTTTGGATCTCAAGGATATCATTTGTAATGTAGTGTTGTTTAACAGTGTCCACCAAGCCAGGAGGGCCCCCTATGTGAGGTATACATTGATTTGATTTCAATTAGTTTTATTTTGATTTAACAATTGTGTGAGTTTGATTTATGTCATTTCATTTCTTGCAAGTTTTCAAATTCATTCATGAATTTTGTTTTTAATATTACAAAAATACTTTTGCATAGAATTGTTAAGTGAATAAAGATTATCTTATTTTAATTGCAGAAAACTTCATTAAATATAATGATTGAAAGATTATAATTTCATTGCAACTAATAGTTCGATAGGTTAACAATTTCAAGTGCTTATAATCATTTATGTAATTTTCCATTTATTTTGTTTCTGTAGTATTGCATTTACTTTGTTTTTTGTAGCTAAGCAACAACTATGTTTTTGTAGCTAAACAATGAACAATTTTGTTTTTGCATAGTTTTCATTTAGGAATATGTCATAAAATAATACCTACATATATTGTGCATGCAATTCATCAGTTTACGAACCCAGGATTTATGAATTTAATGTAGCAATGTTCACTCAATTGAACTGACTAACATTTTTGGCGTCGTTGTCGAGGAAGTGAAAAAGTGAATTAGTTTTTATTTTTATCATTTTAAATGCATATAGGAATGGATGCATGGGAATACAAACAGTAATATGAGAGGTAATAACTTGTGCATTATCTATAAGTAGATATTTAGTGAGTCTCTCTTCAACCATTTAAATCATGNGTGAATTAGTTTTTATTTTTATCATTTTAAATGCATATAGGAATGGATGCATGGGAATACAAACAGTAATATGAGAGGTAATAACTTGTGCATTATCTATAAGTAGATATTTAGTGAGTCTCTCTTCAACCATTTAAATCATGTTAAGTAAAATGCATGAATAGATGTAGAGATCCTAGAGGTAGATTTACTAGTGGTAGGAGTAGACCAACTACCAATTCACCCACTCCATCACATGGTACTATAAGATCTTTTAGCACTAATATTCGTATTTTCAAATTATGGATTAAAGGGCGCTACAAGAAGTTCCAAACCTCAGTAGCATTTTCATCAAAATTTGATAGGAGGTATTGTAGAAGTTTCAACTAGCTTTAATGGTTCTAATATGATTGATTTTTTTTTTTTGGCCTTTAAAATCTCTCGGGCTCTATAGTTATATCTTAAGAACCAACGCACAAGGAATAAATCATCAAGCGTAAGTCATGAAAGAGAGTGAGCACTTCATTGAATGCCACAAAAAGAGCATCCTACGAGGGGTGTTGTAAGTAGTCCATGCGTTGATACTATGTAGAACTATTGGTACATATACACAATCAAATAAATATTCGAGGCAAATGCCCAAGTGGTAATCTCACTCTGAAAATGGATGCCAAGATTCAACAATGTCAAGTAAAAGAATCAAATGCACCAAGTGTTCTGCCCAAAGGCACCAACGGTAGAAAAAATCAATGGGAAGCATTCAAAATCCATTCTGATGTGTCAATGAACGATGATATGTTGGGGACTTGTGTTTGTTTTTTGAAAGAGAACGGGGTGGATTTTGTACAATGTATTGGAAACTCAGCATGTGCAACAAATATTCCTTGTNATCAATGGGAAGCATTCAAAATCCATTCTGATGTGTCAATGAACGATGATATGTTGGGGACTTGTGTTTGTTTTTTGAAAGAGAACGGGGTGGATTTTGTACAATGTATTGGAAACTCAGCATGTGCAACAAATATTCCTTGTCTTCAATCATGCAATGATCGCCCAGATGAGATAGAGTGTCAGATTAAATGTGGAGATCTGTTTGAGAAATGTGTAGTATACCGATTCAATGACTATGCAACGTCCCATAATAAGTGTGTTCTTACAAAAAATGATGAAGGGGAATTCTATGTCCCTTAACCCTCTTCTCTTGTTATGAGTTTCAATATTGCAGATTAAATCCAGATATCAAACATGTGGAGGCTCTATGCAAAGTGATAAGCACTATTCCTCACATAATTGACCATCCAAATTCCAAGCCATCAAGGAGGATCCCACAGATGGGAATTTTCTTTTTCACCACGCAGGGATCCAAGAATCGAAATTAGGATTCCATACGATAGTGCGTTTGGTTGTGTATACTATTTAGGAAGAAGCCATAGGAAGAAAAGAAGTGCCAATTTTTTTTATGCTTTGTTCATGACAATAGGGAATGTGCCATGATTTGCAAATGGTTCTTTCAGCAAATGGTACGAATTCCTTTCTTTCACAAAAACAAAGGCTTGTGATGTCGGCTGTGCAAATCTAAAGTCTTCATTTCTCATAGCAATAATCATATTGATTAGATGAGTCATGAATTTTATAGAGGAGATCCTATTGATACATAACCTTTCTCTTCTTTATATGACCAAGGTGTTAGAGCATGGTCACTTGGCCTAATGTTGAATTCATTAACATTGGGGACAACTTCTCTAATGAGAGTGTTAGCACTAGGAATCACCCTCAAACTGTAATGAGGATAAGACCAATACCCACCAATTTATACAGTAAATGTAAATGATTTTTAAGGGGGTCAAATGGATAAGACTCGAGATAATAACGTTCTAACTCAAAAAATCTGGACTAACATGCACCAACCATTGAGGTCTTGAATCAAATTCAGTCAATAAGTTGGAGTAAGTGTGAGTAGGAGGAAGATTTAGTGAGAAAATTGTAGAGGTTCGTCATGAATATTAGATTTTCTAGCATCCTAAGGAGGAAAAACTTAAACACAAGGTCCTCTTGGATTCAAATTTTAAGGAAGTTGAAAGAAATCATAACATTACTATAATCAAACATTTATCATAATACAGTTACAAAAAACCATGTGAATCAATCAAACATGAACTCTCTCAGTATCAAAGGAAAATAAGATGGAGTAAGAAAGCTGACTTAGATTAACCAAGATGTCTCAAAAACAAATACATAACCAGAGAACCAGTTGTTCTCAATCAAAATATTACAATAGCAGGGAGCCTAGCTCAACCGTTCGACCTTTACAAAATATCAAAACTACCTATATATAAGCAGAACTGTTGCAACCATCAGGAGTGTGATCAGATTGTTCCATTCAAAGTTTTCAGTCGGCGTCTACTCTATCAGACTGTGCAAAAAGTCTTCTGTTGTCAGATGCGAGCTCTAAATCTGCCAGTCTTTCTGACTTTCCATTTATGTGCTGAGACGAGGTTTTAGCCACCTCCCTCAGTTTCAATAATTTCCTTCATCGAGATCAGAACGGGGCCTGACATCCATGAATACTCTAGGCGGCACCAACGAATTTCTTCAGATCAATCCTAACGCCTTGAGGCCATGCGAATATTCTTTTGTGGCCAATACGGGTGCAGCAGGTGGCTCAACTTAATTTGATTTGAGGGTGGCTTGACTGTGAAAAACCAAACATTTTTGTTTTCCTTTGGAAATCATGGGAAGACTGCCACATGATTTACAACAAGATGCTCCTGAGGTCATATCTGAATCACTGTCTAATTCCAATGAGATATGATGCAAATTCTTGTGATAACATATGGCTCCATAGGGGATGGCATGCTCCCTGCGAGATGCCAAGAACAAGTAGTTCCAGTGCCTTAGTTGTTGGGTTATGGATTCATGCTCAGAAAACATCCTGTTGAAGGCAACAAACTGAGAACTTAAACTATTCTATTTTAAAATAAAAAACAAACACACCTGATCCCGAGGGAGCTTATTTATGTACAAAACCTAAACTAACTGACTTTTACAAAGGGCTAGGTGAAGGAAAAATTCCACCATAGTCATTCAAACTGTTTGATAACTGAATCCTTTGTGTCACCGCAAATGATCCATAAGAAACAAGGAAAGTGTGATAGCTGGATAATTTCATTCTTATGATCACCCATATTACCTTCAAATGCTAATAAAAAGATCAAGCCTGCATGCTCCAAAGAATTTGAAAAGTTAAACTTTATGTATTCATTGACAGGGTCATGAAACTAAAGGAAATACATGATTAACTTATGAAAGGTTACCTTCATTGTTTCAAAACTGCTAACAACTTGCTTGATGTCCTCTACAAGCACGCTCTATTGAATGAAAGCCATAGGAATCTATGGGTCAAAATTTTTCTTGCTATGAACTGTAGGTACGAGTGTAAGAAGGATGGACATAGGTGGATGCTAATCCACTGATGATTGTGGATTTACTTCAGGCTGCGAATAAACGATCTCTTCACGTGCCTCAACTAAGGGTTGCTCCTGATCAAAACTTTGGGTTATGTCTTCTGTGACAAGGMCAACCTCCRCATCATCTTTATTGTCTTCATAGTGATAAAATATAAGATAATMYTGTTKCTCATCATCACTAGAATATTTATCAAAAWTGGGTTGCCCTTCACATCCATGATCAACCTTTAAAATAGTAATTTCATCAAGAATATAACTGTTAAAAATATCCATTTCAGGAACAGTGGTAACTGCTTCTTCCATCTGTTCATACACATGATTTTCATCAAGAYAGGTCTGCTCATTGATACCTGCTTCGAAGACAAAATCATCCACAGTCTTTCCTTCGTAGGGAAAATAAGTAAAACCCCCATCATKTTCAGAGTTGATATGATACTGACCTTGAATCCTGCCACAAGYTCAGAGGTTCTCCTCCACTTCCTCAGCATCCATGAACAACTGTGATAAAKATGTAGATTTTATTTCCCTAAGATAAAATACAAGGTCAGAGTGYTGAGACACTATGTAATACACCATGGCAGCGGTCTCAGAAGGTTTAATTTCCATGGGAAGGTTGCAATACAAGCTATGAAACCTTCGATTAAAAGAAGATAGAACTTCTCTTTTTACCCTTCTCAAAGTAGTGAACTCATGTAGGTATTGATCAAATGACTTGTTGTCACCTCAATACCTTAAAAATGTATTGCATAATTCACCCCAAGAACCAATGGAGTCGGTTCTCAAAACCTTAAACCATACACCAACATCTCCTAACAAGGATTTGGAAAACAACCTCATGGTAACATCCTCATAAATTGTCTCAAACTGATCAATAAATTTCTCGAAATCCTCCACATGCATCACAATTGTAACATGATCTCTCTAGAAAAATGGGGAAAGTACTTAAATAAATCGGGAGGATAAGGATGAAGATGATATGGAACATTTAAAGGTTTAAACAACTTGTCTCTGATTCTAGTTTGAAAACTAGTGGGTTGAATATGAGGCTTATCACACTGATGGCAAGGATCAATAGTAAAAACATGATGTGATGAGATTTGAGGAGGTTGTGGATCAGTTTCAACCTCCTCGGGGCTGCAAGGGTGATTGAGTTCAGGAGGGGTTTCAATATGAAGCTCATCCTTATGAGTAGGTTGAGATGAGGATATAGTATCAGCATCTACAACACAGGCAGACAATATATATTCTTCTTCCAAGGATGTATATATAAAGGAAGGTTGGTGATCAACCGAATAAACAAAACACAATATGATCCTCTTTATATTTGAAGGGAAAAACAAAAATGAGCTGATAAAGAATAACAAAATTTCACGAAGAAAGCTCATAAGATGATACCTAGTCATTCCCTTCATCTTTTTGTTAGTAGGATCCTTCCCAGTGGAGTCTTTGATTGTGGATTCAATTTTCTATATCCCTCTCTTGTCTACCATCAAGAGTTGGATCTATGTCGTTCTTCCCAGGGAGCTCTTCAATCTGCTCAAATTCGTCCTCGACAATGACGCCATTTATGTTAGCACTAGGAATCACCCTCAGACTTTAATGAGAATAAGCCCAGTAGCCATCAATTTATATAGTAAATGTAAATGAGTTTTAGGTGGTCAAATGGAGAAGACTCAATGATAATAACGTTCTAACTCGGAAATCTGGACTAGCATGCATAAGAAATTGAGGTCTGGAATCAACTTCAGTCAGTAAGTTGGAGTAAGGGTGAATAGAGGGAAGACTTTGGTGAGGACAATGTAGAGGTCTGTCATGGACATCAGGTCTTCCAACAGCCTAAAGAGGAAAAACTTAAACACAAGTTCCTCTTGGATTCAAATTTCAAGGAAGCTAAAAAAAATCATAACAGTACTATAATCAAACATTTATAATAATACAGCTACATAAATCCATGTGAATCAATCAAACATGAACTCTCTCAGTATCAAAGGCAAATAAGATGGAGTAAGAAAGATGACTTCGATTAACCAAGATGTCTCAAAAATAAATACATAACCAGAGAACCAGTTGTTCTCAATCAAAATATTGCAATAGCAGGGAGCCTAGCTCAACCATTTGACCTTCACAAAATATAAAAAATGCCTATATATAAGCATAACTATTGCAACCATCAATAGTGTGATCGAATTGTTGCATTCAAAGTTTTCAGTCGGTGTCTGCTCTATCAGACTATGCAGACAATCTTTTGTTGTTAGACGTGAGCTCTAAATCTACCTGTCTTTCTGGATTTCCATTTATGTGTTGAGACGAGGTTTTAGCCACCTCCCTCAGTTTCAATAACTGGCTTCATCAGGATCGGAACGGGGCCTAAAATCCATGAATACTCTAGGTGGCACCAATGACTTTCTTCGGGTCAATCCTGACGCCTTGAGGCCATGCAAATCTTCTTGTGTGGCCAATACAGGTGCAACAGGTGGCTCGACTTAATTTGATTTGAGGGTGGTTTGACTGTGAAAACCCAAACATTTTCGTTTCCCTTTGGAAATCATGGGAAAAATGCCACATGATTTACAACAAGATGCTCCTGAGGTTAGATTTGAATCACTGTCTGATTCCAATGAGATATGCTGCAAATTCTTGTGATAACAAAAATAATATATTTTTCTCGAAAGTTGGGGCCTAATTTATTGTTGGCACTAGCAAACACAATCCTATCCCTTTCACATGCATGTGTTTTTCTAATCGCCAAAGCTGCAGAAATCCTTAGCAATGAACCCTTGTCTCCTCCTACGACTCTTAAAATCATGGCTTTGATAGTATTTATAGTGCTTGGAGCATCTCTTGAGGTGACATATAGTGTTCCATTTACTTTGACAAGAATCTTTATTTCTACTACTGGATGGAGGCCAACGCCTGTCAATGGGAGCATCGAATATTTCAATTGTCATTCCATAGATTATTGTACCTACAATAATATTCAAATAGCCAAATCATCCACAATGATCCAAGGACAAAAAGGTCAATTAAAAAGAAGAATATTTTTGTTAAAACAATTGCAATTGGAAAGTTCAAACTTTGTTCATATGATAAAGTAATTAGCTAGCAGGTGGTGGGGGATTTGCAAACAAACCTGTAGCAACAATTCCGTAGAAAGAATACACCAGGAAAGACCAGATTCACTACAATGTGTAATCATTGACTAGAATTAATGTTGAATCATGATGATAGGCCTCCAGCTAGACCGAATCATCTCCAAGATCAAGTTGGATGTTGAAGGATAAAGCTTATGGATTTTGTTATCATATTCTTTGATTTTATCTTTAGTTACCATAATCTTGGATATTCAAAGAACAATCCATAAAATTAGGATCTAGAATTACATGTTGTTTTATCTTTTGTTTAGATCCAAAAATCATGTGACAAGTTGTTACACTTATCTAGTTGGAGGATTCAATCCCATGAATTTGGGATCTGAGATTTGTAATGTTAAATCTTTATATTGTAAAGAAAAAATGAAACAGAAGGGGGGGATTCAATCCGAGGGACTGAGAGAGAGTTGAAAAAGGTGAACAACCTATGCAATATTTTGAAGATCCTATCAATACTTCTATGTAAATATTTCAATTGATAACAAAGTTTCCGATCATTTTGTTATTCCATGTTAATCATTTTGATGTCATGTTCTTGAATATGTATTTTGTTTCTATCGAGTATACGTATGCAAATTCTATGCTAAGAGATTTATTGTAGTGGTTATGCTTTAATTTTTGCCACAAGCATATTCAAGTTCTTATATTCACAGTCATAAAGGGTTTCTGAATGTTGAGTATTCTTCCCTATAAGTGTATCAAGGATCATGGTGGTTTTTTATTAACTTGCATTTTTGTTTTCTTCATTTCCTCAATCCATTTCTCTATAGCCTTGGATTTGATCTAAGTTTTGTTAGCTTGACCTGTTTCCCATAGAATGTTGAGACATGATTATTGTTTTTAATGGACTCCATGCCCAATGGCCAGTTGTTGATTTGCATTCATCTCACTGCCTTCATGTTGATCCTACCACTCTCTAAGTTTTCCTAATACCAATTAAATCAATATGTGGTAGGCTTGGCTCAATAGCAGTCTTGAGTTAACTTCTAGCACTAACAAGAGACACACCATCAACTAACCCATATACAGGTAGAATTACAAGGGGAGGATGATTAGATAGGATCATGACTGCAAAAAGAAACAGAAAAGAAAAGGTTGGAAAAGGAAGTTCCAAATCAAATAAAGTTCTAGAAATATCACAAGAAGATGTCATACTCCTATCCAATCTTGAAGAGGACGAATTAATCAGTGGTCATCCAAATATTACACTTTCAATAAATCCTATCGAGGAACCAAAATTGTTTGCTTCATCTGAGTAATATGTACATCTCAGACATGACAACATGTCTGGAATATTTGGTGTCCAATATGGAGAGGAAAGAGGACCTAGAGATGGAGAGGAAGAGAGACAAGAACGACAATAAAGGCAAGAAATGCCAAAGGGTACAGGAACATCAAATTTTGAGGATGAATTTGGGTTTCCAATTTTGGATCCAACGGTCATAGTCGAAATGAAGAACATACCACCTTCAACATTTCCCAACTTCCATGGTATGATAACTAAATACCCAGAGACTTTTCTTTTCAAATTTGATGTGTTATTTTGCAACTATGATTATTCTTCTAATGCTCAAAATTTGAATTTGTTTCCAACCACCCTTAAGGAGGAAAAATCTCACCAAAATAAATTCCCTCAACCTGGGAATAACCCTTTGAACTAACTGAGCTTTGTATTTCTCCACTTTGCCTTCTGCATTCAACTTCTTTTTAAATACCCATTTTCTTCCAATGTGATTTCTTACAATTAGGGAATCCACTAGATCCTAAGCCTCATTCTTATCCAAGGCTATCATTTCTTCATCCATGGCCTTTTTCTAGAGCTTTCCATCCTCTGAATCCACTACCTCCCTAATAGTTCTAGGATCATCATCAGTAATAGATAAAGAAAATTTTGAACGGAAATCAGATGGAGTATACCTTTCTAGTAGCCTTCTTTCTAGAAATAATCTCCTCAATACTGAAGTGTGAGGATCTTCTTCTTCTGATTCATGTTATTCTATAGAGTCTGATTCATCATCCTTTAAATCAAAATCTATTTTCTCTGGTTCTTCCTTACTTGGTAGGACTTCATGTTTAACAACATCCTTCATTTATCTAAATACCACATCTCGGCTATTAACAACCTTCTTAGTTTCTCGATTCCAAATCTTATAACCTTTGAGACCATATTTATACCCAATAAAGATACACTTTTCAACCTTCTTATCTAGCTTACTCTTGTTTTCCTTTGGAACATGAACATAGGCCTCACAGTCAAATACCTTGAGATGTATGAGAGAAGGTTTCTTACCAGTCCATACCTCTTGTGGAGTCTTTTCATCCAGTGCTGATGAGGGTGATCCGTTGACCAGGTAACATGTAGTACCCATTGTCTCTGCCCATAATTCTTTCCCTAACCCAACACCACTAAGCATGCACCTTTCTTTTTCCATCAGTGTCCCGTGCATCCTTTCTACAACTCCATTTTGCTAAGGTGTATATGGAGTAGTCTTATTCCTTGTTATATCACACTTCTTACAGAATTCTTCAAATTCATTCTTGAAAAAATCTTCGCCATTATCTATCCTGAGTACCTTAATTCTTTTCTCTATTTGATTCTCAACAAGAGCCTTAAAGTCTCTAAACTTGTCAAATACTTCATATTTGTTCCTAAGGAAATATATCCAAGTATTCCTCGAGAAGGCATCTATAAATGAGACATAGTACATAGATTTTCCCAACAATGGAACTAACACAGGTCCAAACACATCACTGTGAACTAGATGTAAAATTCCTTCTATCCACATTGCACCAGAGGGGAATCTTACCTGATTCTGCTTCCCATATACACAATGTTCACATAAATCAAAATCCAGAGAGTAGTTATACATACCTTCAACCATAACTTTACCATGCAGTAGTCGAATACCCTTCTCTTCGATATGCCCCAGTCTTTGATGCCACAACATAACCATTTCTCCAGAGACTGTAGGAGTTCTTTATTCTTCAAATCCAATATCAAGAAAAATGGAACTATTATACCCATCACTAATAGTTCTTCCTTGCAGCTTATACAGAGTTTCAAACCAAATTCCCTTCATCAACACCATTGCTCCTCGAACCATCCTGCAAGTTTCCTTTTCAAATATTGTTTTTACCCCTACATTATCCATTTTTCTTACATAAATCAAATTTCTAGCCAAACCTGGGATGTGTAGAACACTAGGTAGTGTTCTAATCCTTCCATCTATGAGCCTCAACTTGACGTTTCCTCGTCCTATGATTTTGGTTGTCAAGTCATCACCTAGGAAAACATTATCTCCATCATACCTTTCATATTCACAGAACCACTCCTTGTGGGTAGTCATATGAAAAGATCCACCTGAGTCAACCAACAATGACTCATGATATACATGTTTTATTGAAGAATCCAAGTACACATCCCCTCCTTCTTCCTTGGAGGTATTTTCTTATGTAGAAAGAGATTCTTCGGATCCCTTCTTTTTCTCAATTTTGGATCTACACTACTTCTTGTAGTGCCCTTCTTTTCCAAATCTTCAGCATACCTTTACAAAATTTCTGGGAGATTTAGATCTACCCTTCGACTTAGATCCTCACTTGAGAACTTAGATCTATTTATTTCATGGGAGTGTCCTCTTGAAAATAATGCATTTGTGCTCTATCCTTCCATGTTCTTCCATCTCATATCCTCTAACAACAAGGATGAGACCACTTCATCAAACTTCAAGGCAATTGTATTGCTACTTATGGCCACAACTAGACTATCCCATGAGTCTGGTAAAGAGAACAATAAACTAATATACTTATCTTCATCTGAAATTTTAATCTCAGTAGATACTAATTGACTTGCCACGGTATTGAAGGCGTTCAAATGCTCTGCCACCGAGTCTCCATATCTCATCATTAGGTTATACAACTTCTTTCTCAAGAAAAGTTTATTTACTAGGGACTTAGACTAATACAAATTCCCCATATTTTCTCATAAATCTTTGGTTGTAGCTTCCTTTGACACATTCAGTAATACTAAATCTGAGAGACATAGTCAAATTGTGATCTTTTCCTTCAGATCCAACTTTTTCCAATCATCTGCTAATTTTCCTGTAGGTGTAGTACTTGGATCCACCACGATCCAATGATCTTTGTCCACCAACATATCTTCCATATTGAGTTTCCACAACTCAAAAAATTTCCCATTAAACTACTTGATCTCCATTTTCTAACTGCTCACCATTTCTTTTCACTTGAAAAATCAGTACCACAGATCTCCCACTGTAACAAGGCTTATCACAGTCCCGAGATAAAAACTTGACCAAAAATGCGGCCCCCTGAAGCCAACAAAGCTCTGATACCAAATGTAGATTTTAACCTTGTACAATATTTTACTGCAAATAGATTTTCAATAAAAGAAAATAAAAGATATAATGGAAAATACACACATCACATAGAGATTTTTCCCCTAGAAACCCAAATCGGGAAAACCAACATATTCTATATTCATTCATAGTGATACATTGTTTACAATACAATATACATATAGGAGCCAACAACATCCAAAACCCTAACCCAATGACCTAGATTAGTAAACAACCCTAATTCATTAACCAGAAATAGAAAACCATTGGCAAAAACCATGTGCTAAAAAACTACCCAACAATGGACACAAAAATTGATGCAATACGAAAAATGAGGCAAAAATCTAAAACGTTTCTCAAGGCAAAACTGTGACACATTTCTCGAGGGTACTTCCCCCAAACCCCCGCGTGGGGGGGCTATCTGCCCCCTCAAACCCCCATGTGCATCAGGTGCAATGTAGAAAACACTAGAGAAAGTCGTGAAAATAATATAACACATACCCAACATTCTCCCTCTTGTTGTTTTCTTTGCATACAAGGGATTATGGGGTTACATAGTCAACAATCCAGGGCAGCAATGCCCATGGATCCTATACACCAAGAGAAATTCTCAGTGCTCATAGATTTTGTTAATGAATCTACAACGTTCTTCAAAGTGTCCACCTTCATCAAAAACACTTTATTTTCTTCAACCATGTCTCTCATAAAGTGATATTGAATATCAATATGCTTTGTCTTTGAATGATACGTCGGGTTCTTCGCTAGAAAAATTGCACTCTGACTGTCACAATCTATCCTAACAACTTGTTGTACCAAACCAATACCTTAACACAATCTTTGTAACCATACTTCTTCCTTACTTGCATGAGTGGTTGCCATGTATTCAACTTCT
>SNQJ01S0205950.1:28255-39518 GCA_010110895.2 Picea sitchensis | reverse complement strand
CACCATGCCGGGGCAATGACCTTTGGTTGCATGGCCAAGGGGAAGGGGGTCTCATCACGAGCCAGCCTTATCATTTCTGCGAAGATACCAGTGGGTAACACTGTCATCTCTGGTCACCACGCCAAGGCAGTGTCCTCTGGTCAGACCTTGAAGTAAAAAAGAAAGAAAAGAAATAAATAATGAATAAAGACATTAAAGGGGCTTGGAAAAAGTGCATCCATGACGGGTACAACTCACCTCCTACAAAGGCACCCACGGGCAACACCTGCCCCTGGTCTTACTGTGACTAGACATCCCTAAACCATACCACCTCATAAACATGGCTTGAATAATCCTCTGTGGAAACTTTCCTTTTCTTGTGGATATTAGCCCAATAGGTTGTCTTGTTTGTTTCTTCAACTTTGTATGGTAGATATGTGTAATGTCTTTGAGGTCTTAGATGATATGCTAGGGATTTCATGCATGTATTTGATAAATTTAATGATGAAACATGATTGACATTGCTATGATCCCGAAGACTGATGAGCCCATGGACGACGTAGTTTTTGATGTGCAGGACCATACCCGACGGACAGGTACCAGTGGACCGGTACACATGGGGATATGATTAGCTCGGACCTCCATGGGGCTGAAGAGCCCATCAGATGGTCACTGGGATGGCAGAAACATGACAACGTTGTGATGAGCCACTGTACGAGAAGGAAGAAGGACGTTCCACCCAGGACACTTTGGCAGAGCCCGGCCTAAGGGGGATCACCCATTGCAGATGGGGCGTTTGATTTTGATGGACAGGACGTCACCTGAGAGAACTGGACGTTGTCTGGAGCGTGTGGCAGGGTGCTGAGATCATTTGGCACGTGTGGCAGCTTGGAGGAGCCCTAGAAGGGCCAACATTTGGGCTTCCTGGATGCTGAGCTTGCCCAAAAAGGGCCAACGTCTCCCTCAGAAGGGCTTGACGTCTCCCTTTCAGCTCATATTATGACATTTTTTAGCATTTAATGTAAAAACAGTGTAAATTTTAAAGGTCAGCCTTGTCGGCTGTTTTAATGACCTATTTTTAAATTAAACGTCATAAGATTGGTATAAATAGAAGACGTTGGACCTCATTTTGACGATAACATAACTCACTCTCTTGTGAGAGATCTACTTTTATCTTTTGTCTTGGTATTTTGGCTCTTGGAAGTGAGACACAACTCTTGATTGGAGGATTTTCTTGGCATATTATGGTGTTTCTCGCACTGGAAGGTTTACAACTAGGGTTTGATGAGCATTCTTCATGATTTGTAAGTGTATTTTTCATGCAAAACTTCTTGAATGAATGGTTGTATGTTAAATCTCTTGCATTTGCTATTACATTGATATTATATTGCTTAATCTTGAAACCCTAGGTAGCAAGCACACAAGTAGGTCCTTGCTATATGTCCCCATGATTGAGAAACTTGCTTTAGCCATTGATTATCGAAGATATAGCCTAGCCGTTGCTACACTAATCATCCTTTTTCTGAGTTAGCTTTGATATATAGATTGAAGAAATGAGACGTCCTAGGCCTAGTTGATTCTACACCTAGGGTTTTGACTTTTTAGGGTTTGAAGGGCCTTGCTCTTGCAACACCTTTCACCCTTAGATTTGTGTTTTAAAGCTAGCCGTTTTGCCAAGGATATTTAAGGAAAGAGGGAGGAGCATGAGGCCTTGCTTAAGCAACACCGGAATGAGCCTCCTCCCCTTAGGGTTTTGATTCTAGGGCCCTGTCATTGCAGCACCATAGAACCTAACACTCTAGTCTTTAGATTTTGGTCCTCCCGAGATATTGCCCTTTCTTTTGACTCCATAATACCCTAAGGCACTGGTTTTTCTCTCCAACGTTGAGCTTGTTGTGCCAAAATAATCTTTCAAAACTCTCAAAATTAGAAACCCTAACTAACCCTAACGTCTACTAACCTAGCAGAAAGTGATGATGTCATGCTTTATTTGAGCTTTTGGTTGATAAATAATACTGTGGCTTGGTCATCCATTGATAGACATTGATGTATTGATGATTTCCATTGGCTAAAATTGCAAAACGTTGACCTCTTTGTCTATTATACTAACCCTAAAGGAAAAGCTGGCGTCATCTCTAGCATAGTGACGCAACAACTTATAGTGTGTGAACATTAAATGATATTTAATGCATTGAGTTAATTCAAGGATTGATCATATCATTGGATGCTATATCATTCTGGTATTTGTTGACAAGTGACTTTATATTGCCATTATTGCAAACATTGACTTTGTCAATATTAACTATTATATATGTTCATATACATTGAAATATAGATAGTCATTGGTTTATGAAGTACTAACCACTACTGCATGAATTAGTTTCATTGTTGCCTTGTCTCGCAAGAAGGTACTCTTCCTGTGGTTTTTCTTCATTTGACTATCTTCTTGGTGGTAATCTGTGGAGGGAAAACTTACCTTAAGCCTTTAACCCTTTTCCTTTCAAAACCCCAGATTTCCAGGGACGTCTCCCTTGGGCTTAGCCACCCTAAATAGAAAGAGCCCCCCATCGAGGTGACAGTGGGTGGGGAAGCTCCTGTTACGCCAGTTTGACCCTTACCATCCAGCTACTTGACCTAGACTACAAACTGAGCGATAATAGGTCCAAGCTGATGGTGATGGAAGCTGCTGCTGCTAACAGGACAAGTCTGGCGAAGAAGGAGAAGGATGGGCACTCCAGGGCCATGCTCAGGTCAATCCTGCTCTCGATACTCCATGTCTAGGACCTGTGGGCCTCGAGACGTGATCTCCTAGTTATCCCTAGAGATCGGGGATAACATCTGGCTCCAACTCGGGGACATGTGCTCACCATAGAGTGCATGAGAATCTCAGCATCTCTGGCATAAACCTGCAGACCTGCTCACACTTGACAAGAAAGCATTAGCAACAAAAGGTGGGGTGGTATTGCCACCCCGCAAAATATAACATATGTATATAAAGTAATCATAAATGCGAACAGAAAGTGAAATACTTACCTGTGCTTACCTGTTGGCTAGATGCTTGGTGTAGTCAAACAACCAATGAAGCCAATCCAGTAACGTTCCTTGATACCTGCCTTTGTGCTTCATCATAAACCAAAATAGTGATAAGTCAAGCACAAAAATGTCATGAGTTACAATGTATATCATATCATCGGAAAAGTCAGAATCTAACTCATGGAGGCGGGTGGGAGGGATAAAATCCTGCCAAGTCCATCTTTGAGGAAAGCACTCAATCCACTTCAAGAAAGGGTCATGAAAAATGCAAGGTTTAGAAAACTGACTCAAAGGTCCTGCAAACTGGTTATCTAAGACATCACCATGCCCTGAAGTCAAAGAAGGGATCGACAAAGGTCTAACAGATGACTGGCAAACTAAAATATACTTCCCAAGCACACCTTTAATGGACAGGCACGGTAAAGTAAGAATAGGTGACTGGAGTGAAAAGCCATGAGAGACTTTCCTTAGGAAAACAATGTTCTCACTTGTATCAAAATCTGAGCAGATAGGTGATTGACAATCATCTTCACAAAATAAGTCCAAATGCTTAGAAGAACGGTCATCAAAGTCCTCAAGGTATGATCGAAAATCATAAGGTACTGGGTCATCCTTGGTCCTTTGGATGGTATGGGTAAAAATCTCATCTCCTGGTTGCCACTGGTCAAAAGTAATCTGTTGTGGTAATTGCAAGGACAACGTCCGAAGAAGACCTTTTATATCATAGATGTGATCAGTATCATAACTAAATGCATCCCACCTACGTCTCCCAACATGTATGAACTCGTCGAAATCATCTATGTCAGTATCAATATCTTAACATGGAGTCAAAACATCCAATACTTCTTCACTCTCTGTGTCATAAGTCAAAGAACCACTAAAAATTTGGAAGGGGGAACAATTTACCTCGCTTAATCCTTCCTGTGCAAGAGCTTCAAGTATTTGGATAGCATCATCAGGTGGCAAAATTTGCCTCTACATCTTAAGTCTTAAGACATAGGGGATCTAGCTCGTCCAAGGGTTCCACTCCTTCTTCATCCTCTGAATCACGGAACAAGGTATCATCAAAAGAATCAAAATGACTTACCTCATTTTCTTCATCTTGTGCAGGAATGACAGGATCTTGAAGAGCTTCATTAGACTGAGGAGTGATTACTGGTGCTTCATCCTCAAAATCTTCGTTGTATTCTATTGGATTATGGGAGAGATCTTGCTCCTCTTCAGGGGGTTGATAATGGTTTTTATAAACCTTGTCTCTTATATCAGAGGATTCTTGGTATTGATCATGATAAGCCCTCCTGAGATATTCTACAATCTCAGTGGTGAATCCTTTGTGGTGTAAGGTTAGCATGAGGCTCTGAAGGACATCTTCATACGTTTGGCAATCTGGCTTAGTAAGGTCGATAAACTTACTAATGAGGTGTATGAAAGATGATATGCCCCTGTCCTTGCAACAACTCTTAAAACGTTTATGTAAGTAGGATGGCAGGGTGAGAAAAAACAATTTTATAAGAGCATCCTCTCCTCCCAACTTTATCTCGCTCAAATACTCCAAAAAACTTACTATATGAGGCGCTGGGAGGCCCAAAAACATTGGAGAGTTGTCTATCCATTTTATATCAAAGTAATTTGGGTATCCTTGAAAACTTCTGAAATCAATACTTGGATACATTTGTTCCCAGTGTGCCATGATCCCATATCTTGAAAATATCACAGAAGGTAATGTGGCACCCTAAGAAAAATTAGTGGAGTCGCCAGATAGTTTTCCTGAAACTACCAAAGAATAGGGGGAATAAGGTCTAGTGGAGTCGCCAGGTAAGCTTGTAAGAGAAAGGTCATTGAGGCAAGGCTTACCAAAGGATTTGTCGTTGAGGAAGATTGACTCAGTGCTCCCCAGCAACGACGCCAAAATGTTATCGCTCAGTTTTTAGTTTAGGTCAAGCAGCTAAAGTATAAGGGTCAAACTGGCGTAACATGAGCCTTCCCACCCACTGTCACCTCGATGGGGGGCTCTTTCTATTTAGGGTGGCTAAGCCCAAGGGAGACGTCCCTGACAATCTGGGGTTTTGAAAGGAAGAGACTCAAAGGATTAAGGGTAGTTTCCCTTTCACAGATTACCGCCAAGAAGATAATCAAAGAAGAAAACCACAGAAGAAGCACCTTCTTGCGAGACAAGACACAATGGCACTAGTACATGCAATAGTGGTTAAAACTTCATTAATCAATGACTATCAATATTTAAGGTACATGAGCATAATCAACAGTAAATATTGACGAAGTCAATGTTTGCAATAATGACAATGGCATATAATAGTACTTGTCAATAAACACTGGAATAATATGAAAATAATCAATCCTTAATGCATCAAACTTTATTAATTGCTCATATACAAAGCTGGCTGCGTCAATATTGCTAGAGATGACGTCAACTTTTCTAGGGTTAGTATGATAGACAAGAAGGTCAACGTTTTTGCAATTTAGCCAATGAAAATCATCAATATATCAATGTCTATCACTGGATGGCCAAGCCACAATGTTTTCTATCAACCAAAAGCTTAATAAAGGCATGACGTCATCATTTTTCTGCTAGGTTAGTAGACGCTAAGGTTAGTTAGGGTTTCAAATTTGAGAGTTTTGGAAGATTGTTTTTTGCACAATAAGCTCAACGTGGAGAGAAAAACCAGTGCCTTAGGGTATTATGGAGTCAAAAGTAAGGGCAAGGTCTCAGGAGGATCAAAATCTAAAGACAAAGTATGGGGTGTTTGGGTCTCGGAGGGATCAAAAATCTAAAGATCGACTAGAGAGAGTAGGGTTCTATGGTGTCGCAGTCATGTGGCCCTAAAATCAAAACCCAAGGAGGCTCATTCCGGGTAAGGTTCTCAAGCAAGGCCTCATGCTCCCTTCCTCTTCTTTTAAATATTCTTGGCAAAACAGTTAGCTTTGAAACACAAATCTAAGGGAGAAAGTGTTATGGGAGCAAGGCTCTTTCTAAACCCTAGAAGTTAAAACCCTAGGTGTAGAATCAACTAGCTCTATAGACATCACCTTTATTCAATCTATACTTCAAAGCTAACTCAAAAAAAATGATTTAGTGTGCAGCAACCACTAGCCAGTATCTTCCGGACCAATGGCAAACAAGTTTCAATCATGGGACATATATAAGGGACCTACTTGTGTTTTCATACCTAGGGTTTCAAGATTAAGCAATATAATAAGCAATGTAATAGAAAATGTAGGAAATTTAACTCACAACCATTCATTCAAGAAGTTTGCATGAAAAATACACTTACAAAACAATGAAGAATGCCTACTACACCCAAGTTGTAAACCTTCCAATGAGAGAGAAACACCATAATATGCCAAGAAAAATCCTCCTCCAAACAAGAGTCATCCTCACTCCAAGAGCCAAAATAACAAGACAAAGACTAAAAGTGATCCCCAAGAGGGAGTGAGTTATGTTATGTTTCAAAATGAGAGGCAACGTCCCCTAATATACCCAACTAAACACCTTTAATTAAATTTGTCACAAAACAAGCAATGGACTAACAATTTTACCCTGCTTTTTACATTAATTTCTAGGAAAAATGTCATACACATGAGCTAAAATAGGGATGTCAACCCCTTCTGAGGGAGACATTAGCCCCTGCATTAATAACACATCCGTGAACTAAACGCTGGCCCTCTAGGGTTTCTCCAAGTCAGCCACACGGCCAAATGATTTCACTTGCCACAAGTTCTTGACAAACGGCCCAACTCTGTGTGATGTCCCTGGCCCATCAAAAGAAATGTCCAGATGCTAAGTGATTCTCTCTGGTGTTCCGGGTCACGCATGGTGTCCTAGGTGGAACGTCCTTTCTTCTCGTCCAATGGCTCATCACAAAGTTGTCTCTATTCCTGTGCCATCTAACAAGCATCTGGTGGGCTCTTAGCCCCACGGAGGTCTGAAGCACTATATATCCCCATGTGTACCGGTCCACCGGTAACTGGCCCAACGGTATGGTCCCTCAAGACATCAAAAACTACTTCCATGGGCTCAACAGTCCTTGGGATCATAATAATGTCAATCATGTTTCATCATTAAATTTATGAAATACATGGATGAAATCCCTAGCATATCATCTAAGAGCTCAAAGACATTACACTCCATCTACTATGCAAAAGTTCAAGAAATAGACAAAATAACCTATTGGGCCAATAATCTACGTAGTGAAGAGGAAAGTTTCCATAGAATATTATTCATGCCATGTTCATGAAGTGATATGGTCTTAGGGATGTCTAGTCATGGTAAGACCAGGGGTAGGTGTTGACCATGGGTGCCTCCTTTGTAGGGAGGTGATGAAACGCCATGGATGTAATTTTTCCATGCCCCCTTTATTGCCTTTATTCTTTATTTGTTGCTTTTCTTTCTTTTACTTCAATGTCTGACCTCGTGAACAGAGGACACTGCCTTGGCGTGGTGACCAGAGCTGACAGTGTTACCCACTGGTATCTTCGCGGAAATGATAAGGCTGGCTCGTGATGAGACCCCCTTTCCCTTGGCCATGCAACCAAAGGTCATTGCCTTGGCGTGGTGACTAGATAATGGCAATGTCATACCGCTAAATACCTATGAACATAATGGGTCGGCTCGTGATGAGACCTCCCATCCTTTTGGTTAGGTCTTGTTTTTGTTATTTTTTTGAGGGCCCCTTTTGTTTCTTATCGAGAGGCCTTTTATTGCCTTCTCAGGGATCCCTGGGCGAGGCATCTCTAGGTTTCATTTCTTATGGATTTTATTTTTTACCAGCTGCTTTTACCCCCTGGGCCTTTAGCCCCTTCTTCCCACAGGACAAAGTGTAACCCTCAAAAGATCATCCTAATGGTCGGACTAGGGGAATGGGATGGATGTATGGGAGATAAGATGTAAAATGATAGAATGGTGGGAGCGGACGATGGCTCTGCAAATCCCCCCTAGTGGCTAACCAAAACCCATAAATACAAGCCTTCTAGGGCACCCCGTTAATCGCCCCAACAATGGTCAAGTGGATTAGTGTAATATTCAAGCAGTTATCAGAAATGTAAGGAATCTGATGCATACTTAAGAGAGTCATAACGATCAAACATGACACATACCATGATACCTTGGACTAATTACCTCATGGAGCAAGAGTCTTATCTGATGCAGGTCCAAGCCGATGGTGATGGAAGCTGCTGCTGCTAATAGGACAAGTCTGGCGAAGAAGGAGAAGGATGGGCCCTCCAGGGCCATGCTCAGGTCAATCCTGCTCTCGGTACTCCATCTCTAGGACCTGTGGGCCTCGAGACATGATCTCTTAGTTATCCCTAGATATCGGGGATAACAAGCTCCTAATTGGCTGGGAGGATTCCGTTGTTTCACTCTGGGCAAGCGAGAAAAGAATGCTTGGAAGCGCCCAGGAATACATTACAACCGATGAGCTTCGACAAGCTAAGGAGGTATTTTTCGGTGGTATTTGGCTATTGATGTTTTGTATATACTTTTGTTTTAAATTCTAAATCATAGAGTTAATATATTGCTTATTTCATCATGTTATCTAGATTTATCATTGAGCAAATGTAGAAGAATTGTGTAAATGAAAATCAATGAAATTATGCTAAAACAAAGTTGTTATTGTGTATGTATTTAATGAATGATTAATTGCTTAGCATCGTGTAGAGGGGTGCTACGTTTGGTATCAGAGCTATGGTTCTAACTCTTATAGCCTATGGGCCTTCCCAAACTAAAGATAGAAATAATCGTTAAATATGATTGAGTTATTATTTCGAGAAGATTGAAGACATATCCAAAAGTTTAGAGCATGGAAATATTTACCACAAATTCTAATGCTCATAATTTTAAATTTAACTGCTTTAACATGATAATCTTTGTGTTACCTCTTAGGCCAAAAATCTATCTATATTTCCCTCATTTTCTACTTGTTATTTATTATAAGGAATGAAAAGAGAAATAATACCAAAATAAATAAATAATAATAATAAAAAGGTATAATCCTAGTGTGTGAATATTGTTCAAGCGTTCGTCTGTCAGGTGATTATTTGAAGGTCTACACACAGGCGGTTGGAGCCTCTCCATCCAAAATTAGTTTTTCTCTTAAAACCAACATTCCCATAAGTTCTAATACCTCAATACATTCTTCCATACTTCGATTGAAGACAAGATTTCGTTCCACAGCTTTTGAGAGGACGAGAAATCAATCCACGATTCTATTCAAGAGGATCGTGAGTGCCGGTGACTTTAAATATGAAGGCTCTTCATCCACAACAAACACTGGAAATACTACAAGATTTGAGAATAAATCAATTGCTCGAAATAAAGTGATGTGTTGGTGGGGTTTCATGGCATTTCCTTTGAGAGTAGTTTCCTATTGAATAATCTAAACATAGAATACTATGGCCACCCTCTTCCCTTTTAGATCATCCAAATCCTCAAATTGTGCAATGGGTTTCAACAAATCCCAGAAACCACCTCCCACACCCATATTTTACTTTCCTCTCCTCACTTCACCGTTTTATACACAATAAGTACACCCTCCAAAAATACAAACAGGAACAGCTAAACCACTGACATCTAGAACCAAATTCATAGGCAACAACCTCAAAATGATGATCACGGGGTTGAAGAAGGGATAAACTCTTCGCTGTGACTATAAAGCCGAAAATTGACGGTAATTTGTGACTCTTATCGAATCAACGCTTTGGCAAATTCCAACGATATCCAAACTCAAGGAGGATGACAATATTAACAATATTAATAGAAATAGAAATCTTAAAAAAATAAATAAATCATAAGATAGTTATCTATTGTGAGTAGAACACAATAGAATCGTAGGAATGAATGGTTCTTGTCTTAAAAATCACTCCATAGAATTCAACCTATCGTCGGTAGGGGTTTGAGTGACCATTTACGGTTGTTGCTGTGCTTGAAACCCTTTTCTTTGTGGATGTCTTTCATCGTTGTTGGTATTATTAACACTGATGTTTTTTTTTTTCCAACCCAACAATGGTTCAAACAACAATGACGCGAGGGTTCAACTACTTGCCTGCATACCCATTACACTTCAAACAAGGCCCAGTATACGTAAGGAAGAAGAAGGGTGGTTTCCACCTACCTCTCGAGCTCGAGCATTGGTTGGTCGGCCTTAGTTTAAGCTTTGGGGGTGCAGGAAGACCTCTTCTTTATATTGGCCAACCAATTTACATAACAAATGACCCAATGGCAGAGGATTAACCTCACCTGAGCTTAATTCTTGGGAGGAAGCTGCCTCTGGTATTGAACCTTAATTAAAAAAAACAACAACTGAAGGGAGAAGATGAAAGAGATGAGCGCAACCTACACTACACAATAGCGATTGGGTAGTGTCAGCTCTAGCCATAGGGAGCATGTGGATAATACCATTCGCTTGAGCTTAATCCATCCATCGGCTTCTCTTTTTCACTATGAACCGCCACTACACTATCATAATAGACTTGGAGTTGAGGGAAAGTAAAAGGGGATGAATAGGCAACGTGTGATGGTGGTAGTGAACATGTGAATCGTAGATAACAACGGCTTAGCCACAAAAACAAAAACAAAAAAATCATATTATACGTAATCATGTCCTTTCCTAAAGAAAAAAACAAATCAACATAGTCAAGGAGATGTTAAAGATTAACATGGCATAAAATATCAGAGTTTTCCTTTTATCGAATAAAAACGTGAATTATGCGTAAACGTAAATTCATGTAGTCCAATGAACATTCAGATGAGCTTACATGTACTAAGAACATATTTATGTTTTTTTTTCTTTTTTTCTTTTTTTCTTTCTCAAAAATCATTACCGTATTAGCTAGTCGTATTTTTTACGGCTCTAAACAAAACAAAAAAATAAAATAAAATAAAACAAATGTATACAAATATAATTCATTTCAACCTTGACATGAATGATCTACTGCGAATCATATTTCATAATTTATTTGTGTGAATTTTTGCAATGAAACAAACGAAGTTACCAAAATAGAATTCATTTAAAAAAAATAAAATTATTATATTTTATTTATGTGACTTTTTCTTAACCGCAATATTGTCGGCAATGCAACTACAATAACTTCAGATAAAGAACACTAAAATTCCAAGTCTTGAACTATATATATATATATATATATATATAGTTTATATTTAATTTTATATGTGATGTATTCATAGTATGTGAATATACATCTAATATATAAATATATAATGTATATCAATTGCATT
>SNQJ01S0205950.1:16802-27471 GCA_010110895.2 Picea sitchensis | reverse complement strand
GACATGTTATAAAAGACTACTAAAATCTGAGGTAACTTCTTTCCAAAAGAAATATCTGTCGGACTGATAAATAACAAGATTGTTTCTTTGTTAAATCAAAAGTTAAAACACATTAAATAATTTAGACAAATGAAAAGCAGTCAGTCAAAGTAAAGTCTTCCCAAAAAAGATCTACAAAAGTCAGTTTGATTCTTGACCTCGGTATTTCCAGTCCGTGAAGTCCTCACCTGTCATCCTTTTCTATCTTCAGGTTTATTTTTCAAAAAGTCAGCATCATTCAGTTTCGCGTAAGAAGGGATAAGAGTTTTCGTTTCAGCCTCGAGAGCTTCAAAGCAGATTGTGGAAAGAAAGATGGTCTTCAAAAATCCACAACTCCTTGCTAAACAAAGTGATGTTTAAAGTGGTCCTAACTTTCCTAGGATTTTCAATAGTTTCAGAAGTTTGAGGCTTGCTCAAATAGGAAGTTCCAAAAATTTAATTTTCCCCTTTTCTCCCTGGCAGATGAAGGTGTGGTGAAGGTCAAGGGAAGGTTGGTACCGAGTAATCAAAGTAAGTTGACAGACCTATAATGAAAAATATTATGCAGATATCAACCCTGATACAAACTGATTTCCCCCATCTTCACGCTCTAAAAAACAAATTATAAGACAGGTGGTGAAATAAAATTCAGAAATGATTGCCCCCACCTAGTCCAAGAGACGATTAAAGGAAATTCAGAAATGATTTCCCTCGTCTCAACATTTAAATGCATAAATATATTCCGAAGTGGTGAAAGGAAATTCAGTAAAAGGGGCCAGATAACTTCACCGGGATACTGAACAGGCTTGCTGGCAGTGAAGCAATATCTGAGATATCTGTAAGGTTGTTATACATGAATATCACTCTGCTCTGGTAACCAATTCTTTTTGAAAACCCGATCCACATCCCAAGTTCAGACGAGACTCCCTAATTAAAAACATATAATCTTTTTCTTTTGGATGCAAGCTGATAACCACAAGATCTGTTGGGTCTCCTAGAATTGTTTTGATCGTCTTAAAGCAGACCTGAGTTTAGTAGCGGGAAAGGGAAAGTCGTGAAAGGGAATACAGCTAATGTTTAAGAATATCTGAGTTTGAAAAGGCTTTTCAAGGTAAAGAACGAAGTCTCTTTCCCCCTTCATTACCCTGTTCTCAGGAACCTTTTCGCCAGATTGAAGTTTGACTCCATTTACCCAATATTGGCACGTGGTCTACTATTCTTCCCGCCTTACAAGAAAGCGAGATCCCTAGTTGGAGCCTATGTTGGAGCCACCTTTGTTTTTCTAGCCCTTCACAAATCCCATTCTTAATGCTCGAAATCTAAAGATGGATTTCATATTTTTCCTCTGGAGATATCGAGATCTCTGAAGCTTTATCAAGCAAGTAGCGAGGGATTATTGTACTCTCGAAACGAGTCCTCTTTCCGTTAGAACTTTTTCTCTTTTGTTCCACCTCAGGATTTCGTAAGTCGGATACTATAAGCCATGTAAATCACACACCTGAGTTACGAAAAAAAAAATCGTTTTAAATATTTTACTCAGGACAGTAACTAGGGTAAAGTTTTCCTTAACCCGTGTTTAAACGACGTCAGGGTTTCGCACCTCGGCGCTTTCCAAATACAAAAATTTAATGTCGCAGCCCCGATAGACAAGAACACGAGGTCCTTATTTTGGTAACCCGTGTCAAGGTTAAAGATAAAAGTTAAACCATGGTAAAAGTTTCTATTGGCATCTCGCCACTCGACGTTTTCCTTTTCGAAAGTTACACCGTCTAAGTCCCGACTCACGAAATCACGACAAGGACATAAGAGAAAGTGATAAATTACTGTATCCGAGTTTATCTTACATTTTTATTTATCGGGATCTCGCGGTTTCGCATCTCGGCGTGAAAACCTCCTGGAAGCTTATTTGCGAAGCTCCGAGTCGAGATGGGGCGAATACAATAATTATGAAATTAATTTAGCCCCTAATCACGATTTCGTTTTTATTAATCAAAATCGATCGTCGCAGTCTCAGATGATATAGGTTCAAAGTGTTAAAGAAAATGTCCTGATATAACGAGTACCAGAATATCAATTAACGTTGGTAAAACCAGATTAATTATGCTAAATCAATACATATCCCTAGATTTGATGTCTGCACAATTTACGAGGTAGCCTTGGCTTTTCCATATGCCACTGGATTTTTAAACCGCCAAAATTTATGGCATTAATGAGGAAATAGGGTAAATCAATGAATATAAGATCGGATTTTTATGGCAAAATTTAATTCTAAATATGATTGGACAGACTCATTCTGAAAGGTACCAAGTTTTCAAATATATGTAAGGGTCGTGTTTCATTATAAAAAATGTATTTCATATTTACGCAGAGCGCATTATCTCTGAGCAACTGACTTTTGTATGTATACACATTTCTATTGCAGAAGAGCCAAAACGCAATCCCCAGCCATGGCTCCGCGGAAAACATCAAAGGCAAATGTTGAGGTTTCGGGACAAGGCTCAGACAATGTCTCTGATACTTCGCCTCGAAGTATTGATTCGGTCCCGAATTGCTCATTCGTTTCAGATGTTTTACATGCAGAGTTGGTGGACTATTCAGACGACTCCAACGACAACGAAAATGATGATATAACCACCAAATACAAAATAGTCATCCAATCCGGAATGCACAGAGTAGCTGCCAGGCCACGGTTGTTTCCATATTATGACATGGTCCGATGGGCGCTGGACTATGTGGACATACTGACCAGAACTATCATGAATGAGCAGAAAGTCACCATTGGGACTTTCAGGCCGGAACATTTGCAAACCATGTATAAGCTGCCCGCAACGTCCGACTATACATATGGCACATAATTCTTAGATAAGTTCAAGGAGAAGGAATGCATACAGTACGATAAAACCATGTCCAGTTTGATTAAAGATTGCGTTTCGCGCGCTGCGAAGTTCAGGGCTGATGTCCACGACGTATATGCAATAGCCTCCTTATAACCGCAGTACAAGTACGTTGCCATGATGACATTTAGGTTATACTGGAGAGAGGACACCTCCCATTTTTATCTTTCATGGGTGCCTCTGATGTTTCGGGTCGCCGAAGGCTGCTCCTTCAATTGGGCAAAAATATTGTCCGATAGCTTGACCAATCGGGTCACAGAGTATCGGGAGAAGAAAAAGGATGGGAAAACGTCTTCATTCTTCATGTCGACATACATTATGGACGCAATTTGTTCTATGACACCATTTCCGTTAATGAGCTGGAGTTGGACTCCAGCCGAAGACAAACCCATACATGTATATCATGCAAAATTATGGGAAAACAAAGCGGGGAATTTTGTGTATGAAATCTTTAACTGGGTGATGGTGCCCCTGCATGTCGCCATTTTTGGTCACCCGCCATCCCGGATCTCAGACAACATAGTAACGAATCTGAGCAGTATAGCAGACTGGTATGTGGAAGCGGAATTTTCATACTTCCGAGTTTTCGGGGCTTCGGTCCCTCTGCATGCATTTCCATTGTTCATCCCCGACAAGTTGGCTTGCCGGGAGGTCGCTAGGAAAACAATGGTTGGTGGTGTGAGCAAAGAACTTAAAGGGTACTCAAAGAAGGTATGGCCGTTTTTTCCTATACATTTCTATTCTTATTCTTTATTAGATTTCGGGCATGCCAAAGCCGAGGCGATAGCCCTGGAAGACATAAATTTGGTCTCCATTGAATATAAGAAGCATGATCCGCAAAGGGTCGTGAGCAATCATTTGGAAAATTGCGGGCTCAAGAGATTTGAGCATGATAATTCACCCTCAGATGACATTTTTCGAGGCGCAAGGTCCTATTCCGAGATCCTGGCTCGGATACAGACTTTGGCACTCAAGGAAAGAGCCAATGTTCTGAAGTTCCAGGAACATCGACGTAGCTGTCTTCCCGCGGTGTTGTGAGGTGAGGGTCCGAGTACGTCAAAGGCAAAATAGAAATATACTGAAGGCTCTAAAGATGCGTCTTCCGATCAAGGGAAACACCAAGATGAGGGGGAGCAAACTTAGAATCCAGAAACAGAGCTAAAGACTCCAGACCCGTCGAAGAAGCAGAGTCCGGTCGATACTGCGGGAAAATCGACGAAACAGATCGGAGAACCTATCACATCGGTTACTCCTTTGCAGTCGACTCAGGGAAATATTGATGCAGGATGGATCTTCAATGAGGAGTTAAGGCCTATAACGATAGAATAACTCCCCCCGAATGAGTTCTTTTTCGATAAGAAAAGAAAAGCAGTGGTAAAAAGAGAATTTTACCAGGAAGGAGAGTCAACTGCCAAGACATATAAAGTCATAACTGACGGGAAAGACAAGAAAAATGAACAATTAACGACTGAGATAGCAGGGACATTAGGAGCATATGCCTCGGCGAATCAGTTTTCGGTCGGGCTTCTAAAAAACCAGCTTAAAAGAAAAAATCGCCTCATCAAGACCCTTGAGGCCAGACTAGCCACAATGACAGAGACTGCCAAAGATCAAGCAAGCGTAGGGATAGAGCAGGCCAGGTTGGCCGATAAAAACGAGATCGAGTTGCTCAAGTCTAAGCTTGAACAAACGCAGCTGCTGGTTCGGGATAGTCAAATGCAAGCGAGTCAGCAAAAGGATTTGATCCGACAACTGCAGGCTAGGGTGGAAATCGCCGAAAGAAAAGTAATAGATATCGAGATGTTTCAATCCCAGGCGGTGGAGATTCAGAGCAGAGTCTCAGTGGCCCAACGAAACCTACTGGGCAAGGTAGAAGAGATTCAGGACAACTTCTTGTTGATGAATCGGGTTTCGAAGAATTTAGGCACTAGAGAAAAGGAGGTTGAAGCAGCTCGGGTCGCTTTCTAGGAGGCTGTGATAACCACAAACAGTCGGGAGCCGGGAAGCACTCACAGGTTCACCATTCCAGAGCAAACCAGGGGAAACATTCTGTTGAAAGAATGGGAGCACAACATCGCCGAAGTAAAGCTACAAGCCAAAAAGGTAATAAATTCCTTGGAAGAGGTCTTTAGTTCTATAAATGGTGATCTGCTAGGCATTGATAGCGAGGGTGACGCCGAGGCGTTGATGCAAATGGACATGGCAAAGATCTCGCTTTATCTAAAGGAAAAGGAGGAAAGATATTCTGCTGAAATTTCTCAAGTGACTATGGTAGACATGGTCCAAATAGATAAATGCATGATCAAGCCGAGCGCGCAATTATGCGCTATCAACATCATAGACGAAGAGATGGAAGACAGGTTGCAACAGTTAGCCCGAGAATGTTATTTTATTGAAGCCAGCTGTCAGGCAGAACCGTCGAAGCTGATATCTCAGCTGGTCGAAAGATGTGCCACCTGCATTGAGCGTGCGCGAGGACAAACGTCTGGCACCCAGTGAAGAAGGAGAAGAAGAAATGGAGCGATTGCTCTCCATCTTTTCATAACCGAAATTTTGTAACGATTGGAATTCCATCTTTTTGTGAACTGTATAAATATACCAGAGAAAGAAAGGCACCAGGCTGGACCTTTTTGTGTCGATTGTAACAGAGTTTTTTATACTTTGAGAGTTAATAGAAATGCAAATCTGAAGATTCTCAATTCCGTCAAGACTGTGTTATGAGTTTGCTTTCTTGTACCTCATTTTTCATTTCATTTCATATTCATAATTGATAAATGCTTCGTTATAATTTAGTACTACTATAGCGAATGAATTTTGGTTTTTTGTAATTGTTTATTGTTTTTCATCTGTACCAGCTATCAACAGGTGTAAGACCAGTCCTCACTTTCAGAATTCTACATATATTCTCTGCATACATCGGTTATTTCCTTACATTTTTCCTCTCCTATTTATACGTGAGGTTCTCCCTCGATAGGAGTCTTACATTATAGACAGCTTAATGTTTTTCCCTTCACCTCACACTTTATTAAGATATAGCTCAGTTACGGGAGCGAGCCTTTGATTTGCATCCTGTTTTGTTTCTGAACCATAAATTCTCTTTTATACGACCAAATTGAGACATCACCTATTTTCTCTCTGTTTCCTTATTTTACTGTTCCTCTATGACTGTCCTGGTACCAACACAGCCCAATATTGAACCCAGATTATCAAATCAAAATCACATTGCTTTAAACCTTTTCGATACTATTCTCAAAACAACCACTACACGTGTTGAGATTGAACGTTCGTGGGCAACAATTGAAAGGGATATAACCATTCAGGAACAGTTGGAAGCTAGACAACACCAACTCAGAAATCAACAATAGCTTCCCTAATTGAAGGTTGATAGTTTTCCTTTACCTATCCCTTTTTCACTTTCGGATGCCTAGACACTGTACTTTTAAGCCTTAAGTAAAGACTCTGGAACAACACCACCCGCACCTGAGTGGATGTCTTTCCTCAAGCTTACCACCTTAAGGGAAGGCATAACCAACCAATGCACCTGGAATATCGATCAGAGAAAATCCCATACCATCACAGCTTCCCCTTGTACTTCATCAGACTCTAATATGGATTGTCTGTACTTTACAATGTTTGGTAAAGGAGAGTCTGGGCTTTTAAATATTATTAATATTTAAAAGGGAGGTCATTGTATCATGTTAATAAATATTTGAGATTTAAAACTCCTTATACAATATAACTATCTATATATATATAAATTTTTTGAAAAGAATTATTAAATTAGTAAAAGGGATCTTAGTTATTATTAAGTTGATGTAAAAATTTATATATATTTTTATATTAAAATGGGGTATTATATTGTGTCAAGTTTGAATTCAAATCTCATAATATGTGAAATAAAAATTTACTAAATTGTTTAAAATAATTTTTGAGTTGAAGAAAAAGATTTGTATAGTTGAAATAAGATGCAAATTTATTTCTCATATTAAAGTGGAGTGAGTTATTGTATCATATCAATGCAAAGTTTAATGTTATAAATCATTATAAATTAAATAAAAATCATTACTTATTACAAACAATAAAAATAATTATTATGTTACTTGAAAATATTTTATGATTAAATTGTTGGAAAGTTTAAATATCTTTTTCTTTCATATTAAATAAAATAGTTTTACTAACTCAAGCGGTTAGCTAAATATAGTCAACGTTGTTAATTTATTTAGGTGAAGCACATGTAATTATTGTTCGTGTTTGTAAGGAATAAGAACGTTAGGTAAGGGTGGTTTATTAAAGTACAAAGAAATTAACACAAATGATTGGGCTATTTAATGATGTTTAAAGTATGATAGAATGGTGGAAGAAAGGTAATAGGAGGCACGTTAAATAAGGAGTTAGAATTGACTTCAAGGTGGATTGGAAAGGCATGAACTAGAAATATGATGTAGTGTATGGAAGAACAAAATAGTAATAGTTGTTTAAGCATAATGAACTATGCTAAGTAAGTAATAAATTAAATATATTCTATAAAAGTAAGGAAGAGTAGTTGAAGTAAGAAATAAAAGGTTTATGAGATAATGATATATGAAGATGATAAGTTTACAAATAAAATAGAGTATTCGTTAAGTTAAAAAATGATGATGTGCTTAAATAAAAAGTGACAGAAAATGTAATAGTGGATGGAAATGTGCAGAAGGAATGCTAAGTGATACAATATAGTATAAGGAATGTTAATGAACTCTATAAAATATGTTATGGAGTAATACTATAATGAAATCCTAAGTGATACCATAAGAGCCTATGTTGTGAACACATAACTTGAGTTTTGGAATGATAATGGAAATTCATGATGATATTTGGGTGAATTACTAATAGTTGACGTGATAACTACCCAACTTGTGCTTAGTTATGCATTGATTTGTTAAGAAAATTTGAGTTTATTACTATGGAATAATGACAGTGAGTGCAAGTGACAAAAAAAATAAATTACTAACTACCACCACCTTGCATGAAGATGACCTTGTAGTTAAATGAAAATTACAAGATGCATACTCGATGTAACATTTAAAATGTTCAATTAAAGGAAAATTTAGCTTACTTAAGGGGAACCAATTTACAATTAGAATGATAAACGATAAGAATGTTCCTCCCACAATTAAATTATTTTACAGTAAGATGAAGGAACATGATGAGTGCTAGTAATGGAACCAGAAAGTGCTAAAGGCAAAAATTGGTTAGTAGCATATAGATATAAAGTTGATATGTATGAAGAGCAATTGCGAGAGAAGAAAGCCTTAAAGACAAGTAGTGCTAGAGTGTAGAATGGACCTTAGTAGGAAACTTACTCTTGGTTTATGATACTAACTAAAGCAAAGTAAGCATGGTGCTTGTACATATAGGCATGTTTGTAATAGTGAATTGTTAATATAAAGCATGAATTTTTCGACTATGATGGAAATGATCCTATACTAAACATTTAACTTGATAGAGATCTAAATTTTATGACTTGGGAGGAAAGTTAGATTGAGGACAATGACCAAACTATGAAGTGATGACATCACATGCCAATCATGTAGTANGCATTTTAATGTTGAGACGAGGGCAATCATTTAAATGCATAAATATATTCCGAAGTGCTGAAAGGAAATTTAGTAAAAGGGGCCAAATAACTTCACCGGGGTACTAAACAGGCTTGCTGGCAGTGAAGCAATATTTGAGATATCTGTAAGGATGTTATACATGAATATCACTATGCTCTGGTAACCAATTCTTTTTGAAAACCCGATCCACATCCCAAGTTCAGACGAGACTCCCTAATTAAAAACATATAATCTTTTTCTTTTGGATGCAAGCTGATAACCACAAGATCTGTTGGGTCTCCTAGAATTGTTTTGATCGTCTTAAAGCAGACCTGAGTTTAGTAGCGGGAAAGGGAAAGTCGTGAAAGGGACTACAACTAATGTTTAAGAATATTTGAGTTTGAAAAGGCTTTTCAAGGTAAAGAACGAAGTCTCTTTCCCCCATCATTACCTTGTTCTCAGGAACCTTTTCGCCAGATTGAAGTTTGACTCCATTTACCCAATATTGGCACGTGGTCTACTGTTCTTCCTGCCTTACAAGAAAGCGGGATTCCTAGTTGGAGCCTATGTTGGAGCCGCCTTTGTTTTTCTATCCCGTCACAAATCCCATTCTTAATGCTCGAAATCTAAAGATGGCTTTCATATTTTCCCTCTGGAGATATCGAGATCTCTGAAGCTTAATCAAGCAAGTAGCGAGGGATTATTGTACTCTTGAAATGAGTCCTACTTTTCGTTAGAACTTTTTCTCTTTTGTTCCACCTTGGGATCTCGTAAGTCAGATACTATAAGCCATGTAAATCACACACCCGAGTTACGAAATAGCGAAATCGTTTTAAATATTTTACTCAAGACAGTAACTAGGGTAAAGTTTTCCTTAACCCGTGTTTAAACGACGTCGGGGTTTCGCACCTCGGCGCTTTCCAAATACAAAAATTTAATGTCGCAGCCCCGATAGCTGAGAACACGAGGTCCTTATTTTGGTAACCCGTGTCAAGGTTAAAGATAAAAGTTAAACCATGGTAAAAGTTTCTATCGGCATCTTGCCACTCGACGTTTTCCTTTTCAAAAGTTACACCGTCTAAGTCCCGACTCACGAAATCACGACAAGGACATAAGAGAAAGTGATAAATTACTGGATCCGAGTTTATCTTACATTTTTATTTATCGCGATCTCGCGGTTTCGCATCTCGGCATGCAAACCTCCTGGAAGCTTATTTGCGAAGCTCCGAGTCGCGATGGGGCGAATACAATAATTATGAAATTAATTTAGCCCCTAATCACGATTTCATTTTTATTAATCAAAATCGATCATCACAGTCTCGAATGATAGAGGTTCAAAGTGTTAAAGCAAATGTCCCGATATAACGAGTATCGAAATATCGATTAACGTTGGTAAAACCAGATTAATTATGCTAAATCAATACATATCCCTAGATTTGATGTCTGCACAATTTACGAGGTATCCTTGGCTTTTCCATATGCCATTGGCTTTTTAAACTGCCAAAATTTATGGCATTAATGAGGAAATAGGGTAAATCGATGAATATAAGATCGAATTTTTACGACAAAATTTAATTCTAAATATGATTGGACAAACTCATTCTGAAAGGTACCAAGTTTTCAAATATATGTAAGGGTTGTGTTTCATTATAACAAATGTATTTCATATTTACGCAGAGCGCATTATCTCTGAGCAGCTGACTTCTGTATGTATACGCATTTCTATTGCAGAAGAGCCAAAATGCAATCCCTAGCCATGGCTCCGCGGAAAACATCAAAGGCAAATGTTGAGGTTTCGGGACAAGGCTCAGACAATGTCTCTGATACTTTGCCTCGAAGTATTGATTCGGTCCCGAATTGGTCATTCGTTTCAGATGTTTTACAGACAGAGTTGGTGGACTATTCAGACGACTCCAGCGACAACGAAAAGGATGATATAACCACCAAATACAAAATAGTCATCCAATCTGGAATGCACAGAGTAGCTGCCAGGCCACGGTTGCTTCCATATTATGACATGGTCCGATGGGCACTGGACCATGTGGACATACCGACCAGAACTATCATGAACGAGCAGAAAGTCACCAATGGGACTTTCAGGTCGGAACATTTGCAAACCATGTATAAGCTGCCCGCAACGTCTGACTATACATATGGCACAGAATTCTTAGATAAGTTCAA
>SNQJ01S0205950.1:0-10110 GCA_010110895.2 Picea sitchensis | reverse complement strand
CTAGCTCGTTCAGGTTCATGTCTTCATCACCTTCTTGCAGGCAATTGATACCTAGGGCTCTGAAATTTGACTCAGCTAAGAGTTTAGCCAGGCCTTGTCCTTTTATCAGTTTAGTCAGTTTAACTTCCAGATCAAATTCTTGGATTTTGGCAAGCCATCATCCTCTTTTTCCATCGATGTCTGGTTGTACTAGAATATCTTTCACAGAACTGGTAGGCACATACACGATTATCTTGGAATGTAATACATATGTTATGAATGCCTTTAATGCCTTTACCATGGCGTACGCTTGTTTTTCTATTATATCATACTTCAGTTCTGCGTCTCTAAGGCTCTTTCTGAAGAAAGCGATTGGTTGTTCAAAACCTTCTTCGTTCTTTTGTAGGAGTACCGTGGCAATCGTGTGTTCAGAGGCAAACGAAAAAATAAGAAAATATTTCAGATAGTCAGGGCTTGCTAACACGGGTGCCTCGCTTATGACTTTCTTAATGCGAGCAAATGATCCTCTAGCCTCGGTTGTCCATTTTACTTCGCTGTCTTTCTTCAACATACCTGTGATCAGTATTACAATCTCAGCGAAATTCGAGATAAACCTTCGTAAAAAAATTATCGTTCCTAAGAAAGATTGAATTTCTCTTACATTTCTTGGAATACTTATTGTATTTATTGCTTCAATTCTCTTAGGATCAATCCTGATTCCATCCCTAGATACGATATGACCAAGAAGCTTACCTTCCCACATGGCAAAATGAGATTTCTTTGGATTTAGAGATAGACCAAACCTGCGACATTTTTCGAATGTCTGCTTAAGATGTATCAAGTGTTCTTTGTCGGTTTTAGAGAAAACCGTCAAATCGTCAAGATAGATAACTACGAACTTATCTCTTTCTCCAACGAAAGCGATGTCCATAGCACGCTGGAACGTGGCTCCTGCATTCATTAAACCGAAAGGCATTTTATCATACATAAACGTACCCCATGGTGTAGTGAAAGCATTTTTCTCTTTGTCTTGTTCATTCATGGCGATTTGATTGTATCCAGAAAAAACCGTCAATCATAGACATTCGGTTAGCTCCGACCACTTTTTCTAGCACATGGTCCATTTTGGGCAGTGGATAGTTGTCCTTGAGAGACAACTTATTTAAGTTTCGGAAATCCACGCACAGTCTAATTTCCCCATTCTTTTTCCTGACCGGGACCAGATTTGCTACCCAGTCTGAATATCTTAGAGGTACTATTATTTTTGCATCTAAAAGTTTCTGAACTTCTTTTTCGATTACAGGTAACAAAATGGGATTGATCTGTCTAAGATTTTACCTAAACGGTTTAACCCCGGGCTTTAGAGGTATTTTGTGATCAATTATGGAAGTGCCGTATGTCCCTAGCTCATCATAAGTCCAGGCGAAAACATCCTTGTACTGTCTGAGTAGGTCTTTATACTTACTTTTAAAATCAGGAGGAAGGAATTTTGATATTTTTACCATCTTGGAGTTTTCTTTAGTTCCTATATCACAGTCCTCCACTTCTTCTAGTCGGGGCTGTAAAGTGGACTTTAAAGGTATGTCGTTCTGGTTAAAAAGTATTTCCAAAGGAATTAATCCTTTGGGAATCTGGTTGTTTTTAAGGACTAGCATACGATGATCCACAATTTTTTCTTGGAAAACTTTAGGATCCTCTCCTTCTTGCATGATCCATATCGGGTCATTTTGATTTTCTTGGTCTGCATGAGTTTCGAAAAATTCACCCACTGCTGCAAGAAATTTCTTAATCTGTTCGTCATCCTCAAAGACCTGCCAATGCCTGATATTGTCTGGTATAGATGATCTGTGTTTGATTTCAATGTGGTACTTCAATTTGAAAGTTGTGGGAGGGGAGAAGGTCAAAGCTGCTTTAGCCAATGCATCAGCATGTAAATTCTCTGCGCACGAAATAAAATGGACATTTACGGACGAGAAAAAGTTTTCCATGAGATCCCAGGCACAATTCCTGTATGTTCTTAATCTGGGATGCTTGGCTAGGTATTGTTGGTTTATTTGTTTGACTATAAACTCGGCATCTCCGTATACCTCTAGGTGATTTATCTTTAGCTTCTTGGAAGCCTCCAATCCTAATACCAACGCTTCGTATTCACATACGTTATTAGTGTAATCTATATCCCACTGCAGTCTGTAGGAAAAAGGAACCATGAACTTTCCTTCGGGAGCTACTAAAAGCACTCCTGGACCAGCCCCTTCATGAGATGAGGCATCGTCAAAATACATTTTCCAGACACCGGTGCTACACAGCTCTTCTGTCATGTAATCTGACTTGTCCTGTTCTATATCATTTTCTTCTAGACGACCATCTAAAACGTCATCAAAAGACAAAATACAATTTCCCAAATCTTGATCTGCAATATAAATAGGGAAATTGTTCGGGTTTTGAGGGTCGCTTACTGTATAGGATAATCTCGTTTCTCTGTACAAGCGAGTAAACTGTCCACCGAACACAAGAATGGTGGCGTATGTCATATCCAACTGAAGAGAACCCCCCAACTTGGCTCCCCATGATCTAGACAACAGTAAGCCATACTTAGGGGGAATATCAGCAATAACCACGTCCATCAAGATACTCTTAACTGGGACCTGTGCCAGGGTAACTACCAAATCTTTTATCATTCCCATACATTTAACCCTTCTCGAGTCAAAAGAGTAAAGATCTCCATAGGGTCTGGTGATCTGGAGACCCAACTTGTCCATAATAATCTTAGGCATAACGTTATGGGAGGCTCCAGAGTCCAACATGCAGTTATGTAGCAATTGATCATATACATTCAAAGTGATATAAAAGGGAGAAATGGTGTCTTTGGCCCCTTCAAAATGCGTACCAAAAGTGATGTTAGGTTTGTCGTCTTCCAGGTTTAAAACATCAGACTGGCTTTCTAGCTCGGAGACACCCATCGCTTTGGTAATTTGCTTCCGATAAACGGGATTTTTTGCTAATTCTACCAAAGGGATTGGTATCTTAATTTTATTTAGCTCATTTTCAAAACTGAAAGTTCCGCTCACCTTGTCTGTCTCTTTAGTTGAGACTTTCGAATCCTTTCTTTCCGATTTATTCATCTGGACCGCTTTATTACTCATGGTCCCAATTGAAGACGTAGTTTTATTTGCTGTTTCGGTTCCTCGTGCTTGGGTCTCAACTTTTCCCACCTTGGACTCTTGAGTGCTTACTACTTTTGTATTGTTTTTGGGTAATAAGTTCTCTTCTGGAGCAGGCTCGTAAGTTTGACCTCTTTGGAGGATTTTCTTGGGTTGAGTCGTTGAGATGGGTTTACTCTTAGATCTTAGATTGTATTTGGGTTGAAACTCGACCATATTCATATCCGTTTCCTGTTGAGATTCACCAGGGTCAGTATGATCACTTTCTTCACCCCCATTCGACGGTTGTTGAGTGCTTAATGATTTCTCATAATCTTCTCTAGTTAGATACGGTTGCGAACAGTCATCACCGAAGTTCGCAACATCATCATCCGAATCTTCGAAATCTTGGAGGTCGTTTGCTCCTATAAAATTTCCATTCTTTAGTGGAGCTTGTATTTTTTGATCTTCGTTCTTTATTTGTCTTTGTTTATTTGGGGGATTTGGGTTCCTCCGGAAGTCCTTTTTGGTAGAAGAATCAGCTTTAACCTGTTCCAACTCCATCCTAGAGATTTTATTGGACAGTTCTTTAATTACTCGGGCCATATCATCTACTCTGTCATCAGTGTATCTATTGGATCCCGAAGGCCCCGCTGGTTCCCTATAGCGTCTATTTTCACGGTTTACTGCTTCTACTTTAGCCTTTAATTTACCTAAAGCCATCATATTAGACTCTATTTCAACAGCATCGTCCTGCATTCTATTTAGGGTGGCTCCCCTTCTCTCTCGTAAAAGAAGCGCAAAGTCCGGTTCGAAGGCTCCCACGAAGGTTACTTTGGCCGAGGGTTCGGAGGGTTTAACTGCGGTTGGGATCTTATTATACAGTTTGTTGAATCTTAGAATAAATTCCATAACTGTTTCTGAGTTATTTTTTCTCAGAGACCCAAACTCGGTTAGATAATATAAGTGATCTTTTCGTTCGCCCCATTGCCTAAGGAAAGCATCTTCCAAAGCATCGTAGGATAAGATAGACCCTGCAGGTTGGCTCTGAAACCAGGTTCGGACCTGACCCTCGAAAGTTTGGACAAAAAGTATGGAATACACATCTTCATGTTCTAGGCCCAGGATGTCTGCGAATTGGTCAAAGAAATTTATGTGCTCAACTGCGGTTAGATCCCCCTCCCCAGTGAACTTAGGAAGATTTTTTATATAATTTTCAGGAAGATCATGTAGAGGGATGGGTAAAACCAGGGGAGCATATCTCGCTACTACTTTAGAGAACACTTTGGGAGGAGGGACAGGCCCTTGAACTCCACCACCTCCTCCAGGAGCACCTCCACCACCTCCTCCGGCGGCTGCCATCGATTCTAGTGGGAAATCCTAAAGGGGGTTTCAGAAAATTAAAAGTGACTCTTTGGTTTCTTGGGGAGGCAGAAAAACTACAGATGAATGATAAGGAACACGAGGGCTTGGTTCCTCGGATTTGCAAGAGATATAATCGGGTGAACCGACAGGTGTAGAAAATGAGTGTGTAACACACTCTTCAGGATCAAGCGAGGCTGGGAAATTCAACCAAAGAAAAGATGGTATGTCAACTGTCGACGAACTTTCTAAAGGATCCTTTCCTTTGTGTACAGATGGAAAAGTCGGATGATTCTCACTCCTAACTTCAGAGCAGTTTGACGTCAGGTCTTTGGTATCAAAAAGAGGATTGCGTGAAGTAGAAGGTTCTGAAGAAAATTTAGTCTTCAAATGTGGGTTTTCAGGCTTATAAACTGCAGCGGTTGGCTTAAGAGAGCCTCTCACCTTTAAAAAAATTTCGGGATCGGTAATGGGCGTAATCTGCTTACCATCCGGGTTTTGTCTGGTATTCCTTCTACCGGATGCCAGTTTATTTTTGTGGAGTCACCAAGTGAAAGATTTTAAAAGCCTTAAAACTGTGTGTACTCTTTGTTCACTATCAAAGGGTAACACTTTCAACGAAATATATGTCGTTTTCCCAAGGAAAAAGATTTCGTAACTTCGGTCCCTGGCAACGGCGCCAAAAATATGTTGTTCCGGAGTCTGTACTTACGGCTTAAAAGTACAGTGTCTAGGCATCTGAAAGTGAAAAAGGGATAGGTAAAGGAAAACAATCAACCTCCGGTTAGGGAAGCTATTGTTGATTTCTGAGTTGGTGTTGTCTAGCTTCCAACTGTTCCTGAATGGTTATATCCCTTTCAATTGCTGCCCACGAACGTTCAAGCTCAACCCATGTAGTGGTTGTTTTGAGAATAGTATCGAAAAGGTTTAAAGCAATGTGATTTTGATTTGATAATCTGGGTTCAATATTGGGTTGTGTTAGTACTGGGATAGTCATAGAGGAACAGTAAAATAAGGAAACAGAGAGAAAATAGGTGTTGTCTCAATTTGGTCGTATAAAAGAGAATTTATGGTTCGGAAACAAAACAGGATGCAAATCAAAGGCTCTCTCCTGTAACTGAGTTATATCTTCATAAAGTGTGAGGTGAAGGGAAAAACATTAAGCTGTCTATAATGTAAGACTCCTATCGAGGGAGAACCTCACGTATAAACAGGAGAGGAAAAATGTAAGGAAATAACCGATGTATGCAGAGAATATATGTAGAATTCTGAAAGTGAGAATTGGTCTTACACCCGCTGATAGCTGGTATAGAGGAAAAACAATAAACAATTACAGAAAACCAAAATTCATTCGCTATAGTAGTGGTCGTACTAAATTATAACGAAACATTTATCAGTTATGAATATGAAATGAAATGAAAAATGAGGTACAAGAAAGCAAACTCATAACACAGTCTTAACGGAATTGAGAATCTTCAGATTTGCATTTGTATTAACTCTCAAAGTATAAAAAACTCTGTTACAATCGACACAAAAAGGTCCAGCCTGGTGCCTTTCTTTCTCTGGTATATTTATACAGTTCACAACAAGATAGAATGTCAATCGTTACAAAATTTCGGTTATGAAAAGGTGGAGAGCAATCGCTCAATTTCTTCTTCTCTATCTTCACTGGGTGCCAGACATTTTTCCTCACGTGCGCTCGGTGTAGGTGGCACATCTTTCGACCAGCTGAGATATCAGCTTCGACAGTTCTGCCTAACAGTTGGCTTCAATAAAATAACATTCTCGAGTTAACTCCTGCAACCTGTCTTCCATCTCTCCGTCTATGATGTTGATAGCGCATAATTGCACGCTCGACTTGATCATGCATTTATCTATTTGGACCATGTCTACCATAGTCACTTGAGAAATTTCGGCAGAATCTCTTTCCTCCTTTTCCTTTAGATCAAGTGAGATCTTTGCCATGTCCATTTGCATCAACGCCTCGTCGTCACCCTCGCTATCAATGTCTAGCATATCACCATTTATAGAACTAAAGGCCTCTTCCAAGGAATTTATTACATCTTTCGCTTGTAGCTTGCCTTCGGCGATGTTGTGCTCCCATTCTTTCAACATAATGTTTCCCCTGGTTTGCTCTGGAATGGTGAACCTGTGAGTGCTTCCCGGCTCCCGGCTGTTTGTGGCTATCACAGCCTCCTGGAAAGCGACCCGAGCTGCTTCAGCCTCCTTTTCTCTAGCGCCTAAATTCTCTAAAACCCAATTCATCAACAAACAATTGTCCCAAATCTCTTCTACCTTGCCCAGTAGGTTTCGTTGGGCCGTTGAGACTCTGCTCTGAATCTCCACCGCCTGGGATTGAAACATCCTGATATCTATTACTTTGCTTTCGACGATTTCCACCCTAGCTTGCAGTTGTCGGATCAAATCCTTTTGCTGACTCGCTTGCATTTGACTATCCCGAGCCAGCAGTTGCGTTTGTTCAAGCTTAGACTTGAGCAACTCGATCTCGTTTTTATCGGCCAACCTGGCCTGCTCTATCCCTACGCTTGCCTGATATTTGGCAGTCTATGTCGTTGTGGCTAGTCTGGCCTCGAGGGTCTTGATGAGGCATTTTTTTATTTTAAGTTGGTTTTTTATAAGCCCGACCGAAAACTGATTCCTCGAGGCATATGCTCCTAATGTCCCTGCTATCTTGGTCGTGAATTGTTCATTTTTCTTGTCTTTCCCGTCAGTTATGACTTTATATTTCTTGGCAGTTGACTCTCCTTCCTGGTAAAATTCTCTTTTTACCACTACTTTTCTTTTCTTATCGAAAAAGAACTCATTCGAGGGGAGTTCTTCTATCGTTATAGACCTTAAATCCTCATTGAAGATCCATCCTGCATCAATATTTCCCTGAGTCGACTGCAAAGGAGTAACCGATGTGATAGGTTCTCTGATCTGCTTCGTCGATTTTCCCAGAGTATTGACCGGACTCTCCTTCTTCGGCGGGTCTGGAGTCTTTAGCTCTGTTTCTGGATTCTGCGTTTGCTCCCCCTCATCCTGGTGTTTCCCTTGATCGGGAGTTGCATCTTTAGAGCCTTCAGTATCTTTTTGTTTTGCCTCTGACGTACTCGGACCCTCACCTCGCAACACCGTGGGAAGACAGCTACGTCGATGTTCCTGGAACTTCAGAACATTGGCTCTTTCCTCGAGTGCCAAAGTTTGTATCCGATCCAGGATCTCGGAATAGGACCTTGCGCCTCGGAAAATGTCATCCGAGGGTAAATTCTCATGCTCAAATCTCTTGAGCCCGCAATTTGCCAAATGATTGCTCACGACCCTTTGCGGATCATGCTTCTTGTATTCAATGGAGACCAAATTTATGTCTTCCAGGGCTGTCGCCTCGGCTTTGGCATGCCCGAAATCTAATGAAGAATAAGAATTCAAATGTATAGGAAAAAACGACCATACCTTCTTTGAGTACCCTTTAAGTTCTTTTCTCACACCACCAACCACTGTTTGCCTAGCGACCTCCCGGCAAGCCAACTTGTCGGGGATGAACAATGGCAATGCATGCGGAGGGACCGAAGCCCCGAAAACGCGGAGATATGAAAATTCCGCTTCCACATACCAGTCTGCTATACTGCTCAGATTCGTTACTATGCTGTCCGAAATCCGGGATGGCGGGTGACCAAAAATGGCGACATGCAAGGGCACCATCACCCAGTTAAAGATTTCATACACAAAATTCCTCGCTTTGTTTTCCCATAATTTTGCATGATATACATGTATGGGTTCGTCTTCGGCTGGAGTCCAACTCCATCTCATTAATGGAAATGGTGTCATAGAACAAATTGCATCCATAATGTATGCCGACATGAAGAATGAAGACGCTTTCCCGTCCTTTTTCTTCTCCCGATACTCTGTGACCCGATTGGTCAAGCTATCGAACAATATTTTTGCCCAATCGAAGGAGCATCCTTCGACGACCCGAAACATCAGAGGCACCCATGAAAGATAAAAATGGGAGGTGTCATCTCCCCCGTATAACCTGCATGTCATCATGGCAATGTACTTGTACTGCGGTTCTAATGAAGCTATTACATATACGCCGTGGACATCAGCCCTGAACTTCGCGACGCGCGAAACCCAATCTTTAATCAAACTGGACATGGTTTTATCGTACTGTATACATTCCTTCTCCTTGAACTTATCTAAGAATTCTGTGCCATATGTATAGTCAGACGTTGCGGGCATCTTATACATGGTTTGCAAATGTTTCGGCCTGAAAGTCCCAATGGTGACTTTCTGCTCGTTCATGATAGTTCTGGTCGGTATGTCCACATGGTCCAACGCCCATCGGACCATGTCATAATATGGAAGCAACCGTGGCCTGGCAGCTACTCTGTGCATTCTGGATTGGATAACTATTTTGTATTTGGTGGTTATATCATCATTTTCGTTGTCGCTGGAGTCGTCTGAATAGTCCACCAACTCTGCCTGTAAAACATCTGAAACGAATGACCAATTCGGGACCGAATCAATACTTCGAGGCGAAGTATCAGAGACATTGTCTGAGCCTTGTCCCGAAACCTCAACATTTGCCTTTGATGTTTTCCGCAGAGCCATGGCTGGGGATTGCGTTTTGGCTCTTCTGCAATAGAAATGCGTATACATACAGAAGTCAACTGCTCAGAGATAATGCGCTCTGCGTAAATATGAAATACATTTGTTATAATGAAACACGGCCCTTACATATATTTGAAAACTTGGTACCTTTCAGAATGAGTCTGTCCAATCATATTTAGAATTAAATTTTGTCGTAAAAATCCGATCTTATATTCATCAATTTACCCTATTTCCTCATTAATGCCATTAATTTTGGCGGTTTAAAAAGCCAGTGGCATATGGAAAAGCTAAGGCTACCTCGTAAATTGTGTAGACATCAAATCTAGGGATATGTATTGATTTAGCATAATTAATCTGGTTTCACCAACATTAATCGATATTTCGGTACTCGTTATATCGGGACATTTTCTTTAACACTTTGAACCTCTATCATCTGAGACTGCGATGATCGATTTTGATTAATAAAAACGAAATCGTGATTAGGGGCTAAATTAATTTCATAATTATTGTATTCGCCCCATCGCGACTCGGAGCTTCGCAAATAAGCTTCCAGGAGGTTTGCATGCCGAGATGCGAAACCGCGAGATCGCGATAAATAAAAATATAAGATAAACTCGGATCCAGTAATTTATCACTTTCGCTTATGTCCTTGTCATGATTTCGTGAGTTGGGACTTAGACAGTGTAACTTTCGAAAAGGAAAACGCCGAGTGGCGAGATGTCGATATAAACTTTTACCATGGTTTATCTTTTATCTTTAACCTTGACATGGGTTACCAAAATAAGGACCTCGTGTTCTCGGCTATCGGGGCTGTGACATTAAATTTTTGTATTTGGAAAGCGCCGAGGTGTGAAACCCCGATGTCGTTTAAACATGGGTTAAGGAAAACTTTACCCTAGTTACTGTCCTGAGTAAAATATTTAAAATGATTTCGTTGTTTCGTAACTCGGGTGTGTGATTTACATGGCTTATAGTATCCGACTTACGAGATCCCGAGGTGGAACAAAAGAGAAAAAGT
>SNQJ01S0205948.1:10622-27043 GCA_010110895.2 Picea sitchensis | reverse complement strand
GTGCTATTTTGGTTATATGCACCCTTACTTTCTATATGTGAGAAACTTTACATATTTCAATATAATGGTTTGGATTCACATGGATGTATATGAATATATATTTTTTTTCAAAATAGGAAGACACAAATATCCTTACTAATCAATGGTTAGAAGGACCACCCAATATGGTTATAAGTGATTATGTACGAAAAGGTTGTGACATTATGCCATCATAGATGAGTGCAAGGTTAATGTCTCTATTTATTCAAGGAGATTATAAATTTCAAGTTGATCCTGGGAAATGATACACAATCCTAACATGATTGCTAATGGTCCCTAGATCTTGAATTGTATCAGAGATGTTAAAACATCATACATGCCAACCATGATTTAATATTTCCAACAAGTATCAATTTTAAGCAAGCTTCCTGAAAAATCTCAAACTAACTGTTGGTGCATGGTAGATCCAAAATAAGCTTCTAGAGGTATCTGAAACTAACCATTGAAACCCATCTAAACATAAATGACACAATTTTATATAATAGGTTTGAGGTGAGAGATGCTCTAACAAAGGATGGGCAGAAATTTCTCTTCTCTGTACTTTTTCACATACTAGCAACCTTTGCAATAGGTAAATTTGATGCAAAAATCACCAAAAAAAAACAAACTCAACTTTGTACGATGAGATTTTCAAATTTGACAATATATAGTGACCCATTGCCTACTTTTGGTTCAAATCCTTACATTGTGCCACTATCAAATACTACATTGATTTAAATATAGGGGTCAACAAATTAATAACTTGTTAACATTCGAAGAAGAAAAATTAATGAACCGACTCAACTATTAAACAATTGAAGCAAAGACAATAATGGGATGCCTAAGATGAGATTTCTCATCCTGTTGGAAATAAACTGTAATGTATTCCTTCAGGTAGACTGTTATGGGAGTAAAAGTAGAGAACTTGTAATAACAAATTAAAATTCAGATTCTTGCACTCAATAAGACAACATGGCCCTGATATCATTCTCAACTATTGCATTTTATGTTCACAAAACATAGGAGAACCCAGAATCAACGCCTTCTAACTGGTAGTTTCAAGAATGAAGAAGAACCAAAAGCATGTCAAATCTAATAGTATTCAGGTTGAGTGAATGAATTAAAAACAAAAATCAAGCATCGACTTAGACTACAATTAAAAATCACCGGATAGAATGAAACATACAAAGACATGTATTAGTTAGAAAACATTTTTTTTAAGAAATATGGATGCATTGAAGATAACACTTAAAATAGAGCGAAGATCATTAAGAAAAATATACTGTGTGGTTCTTTTGACCATTGATCAGTAGCAAACAATAAGATGTCTACAGAAATTACATGAAAGAATTAAGAAATGTTATCAAAGTTATAGAAGATTAAAATTTATGAAATAACGTGATGACACTATTGGATGCAAAAGAATCAAGCACATTAAAGTAAATTTCAAGAACATCATCATACATCGAACATATAATCTTCATAGTTACAACATAAGAAACCCAAGCTAGAGATGGGCCATTTGGTAGTCAAAAAACCTAGATGAATGGAAATGAATGTTCTATTACGTCTAGTAAACCATAAAAGGCATAACTTGCAGGTTATTTTGGTTCCATAGTCCTCAAAAGCTAACCATATTTAAATGCCTATCCAACATAGCGACATCCAAGTGATTTCACTAAGAAACTCCTCTAAATGTAGAATCAATCAATGTCCAACCAATAGAAAATAATAACCTTATGATCCCTTTGAAAACTTGTGGAGAAATTGAGAGTCTCTTAATACAAGAAATTCAATCACTTTTGCACAATAATAAACTGGAGATGGATAATTAAGAATCTCATACAAAATACCTCCAAGTTTGAAATAAAACAAGGCCCCAAGAAGATAATGTAGGTGTGGAAAACATAGGTGCTAGACTCATTTGTGAATACATTAAAGAAACATCATTTGTTTAGATGTCACAATTTTCTCTAGAAAACATGGTAAAATAACAAAGAAAAAATAGTTAGAATCTCAAAAACATTCATTTATTTAATCACTAACCATACACATAAGTTTGGATTTATACCCTTATCACCCTTAAAAGAGTATCACAATTTGAGACAAATGTAGTATATTAATGAGTTCTTTAGTGAAACAACCATGCCACTAGAGACACAACAACAATCATCAGAAGAAAGCATCCACACATCGGGGATCTATATCGATGTCCATCAATGACTTTGTTGGCATAGATGGTGATACCAAATCATCTTTTACACCTTCACCTACAATTGACACTGCTCTCGACACTAAATCACTTGACATCCTCTTAATCTCCCCATGGTAATTTATGGTAAAACACTGAAATTGAGAAACAACAATTCTTGCTTCTCTATGAAGAGGTTTTAAATTGTCTTTTCGAACTTGATAAATTCTTTTCATCTGATTACATATCAATTCTGAGTTGGTGAAGACTACAATATCATTGACACTGTATTTTTTTGTTGTTTTTAGCCCTTCAACAAGGGCAATATAGTATGCTTCATTATTTGTAGTCTTTCCGTGAAATTCTCTCTTAGTTTGGAGGACATGATTTAGTTCCATGTTGTGAAGGACATATGAAATAATCGCTTGACCCGAGTTTGGGTAAAAATACACTTCAATGCATAATTTCCACTTATGCACCATTCTATATGCCTCCAAGTACCTGGAGAAAAAGAAAACAACAAATTTTGATTAGGCATTTAAAAATAAACTTTTAACATTGAAAAAGCTATGCTGGGCACAAATGTAGTGTTGTATCACAACCATGAAATGAAAAAGGTTACATTATATGCTTACCAATCTTTTTATGTTGTTCTTCCAAATGACAAAAATAATCTTTCTTTTGATTCTAAATAATTTCAAAGAGCAATGCATGTGGGTAATTTTAGTGTAACTGTTATGTGGTTGGTTTTGTGGATACTCATATGTAAGCTCTGACATTTCATATGTATCTCTTAGAATGAGCAATAAGTTTGTATTTGAGATTGATTCATATTTTTTTTTAGAATGATTCATATTTTAAAGAACTTTGTATGTCCCAAAACCTCCTATGAATGACCAAGAAATTTGTTCTAGGAAGTGAAACCAGGTTAGAGTTTAGGATAAATTCAATCCTCTAGAGAAATCCAAATATACCTTGTATATGATTTGCAAACATTCCTTGTTATTTTACAATGGATATCTATTTTAGGTACTTTGGACCAAGAATAAAGATATTGAATGGTGAACAATTATCAATGTCTAGGGTAAAAGAGCACAAAAGAGTCACAACCTTTGCATACCAAGAGGTTTAGTAATTGTTTGTGGCCAAATGATGGAACATTGGAGTGAAAAAAAATGATACCTCTACTTAGTGATTGTTGACACAATAAAATGTCCCCTTGTGAACATTGTTTGTTCACTCGGTGAAAGGGCCCAATTATACCTTTGTCCATTGAAATGGTGAACTCTAGTTGTTCCTAGATTACCATCAATTATGTTTTTTATGAAATAAAATGAAATGCATGCGTCATGCAATGGAAAGTGAACTATGAAATGCAACCTAATATAATCCTACCATAGAAAAAACTAAGAACCGATCGACATGAAATAGAACTAGAGGTATAGAGCGCAGGGAGAAGAGTCCACCAACTACCATAAGGAAAAAACCCAATGCAAACTATAGGGATTGAGGGTTGTCTACAAAACACCAAGAGCATACTTGCTTCATGTCCATTGTGATGCAAAACAAAGTGAAAAGTACAAAGAGCATGGAGAACATTCCACCAACTACTATTTGCACACACCTCAAAGCAAACTCTAAGGACCAAGGATAACCTACAAATCACCCAGAGAATACCTGCTTCACATCAAGTTGTTGGCATGCAAAAGATAAGTGAGCAATAACAAAGAAACGAGAGAAAATTCCATGTGATACAACACTACAACCCGCAAGCACCAAGAGAGCTAGGAGAGGAGTGAATAGTCCACAACCACGCCTAGATATCAAGAGTATGGAAACATTAGCTAACAATAGTCTCTTTATTCGAATAGAATTTTAATTACATTGCAAAGAAAAATACCCCTTAAAAGTGAGTGCAAGAATTCCTTTTATACAAAATAAGGTGACTCTTAACCTTCCAAATGACTCTTCACCTCCCAAGTGACCCTTGGTCTCCCAAGTGACTCTTCGTGTTCTCTCTTTTGAATTTTCTTTTTGTGACCAAAAATAAAATTAACTGATGTTGGTCATACTTGATCTATGTATTTTTAGTTGGGTCACTATTTCACCAAAAAATCCCCCATATACATTAACCACATTTTCCACCCTAGACCTAAGACTAGCCAACCTAAGATCTACATTGACTCTCTTGTCAACTATCTCATCACATGCACATCTTAACCTTTTGGTTTGCTTAGCTAGCACCATGAATCTTTCTAGGATTGCCTCATTATGTTTTTTTTTTCTCTTCTGTTGCTGCATGCAGGCTATCCAATTTCCATTTGTTGGTATGCAAGCTGCAAAGTCAGTTGTGCTCACAGAGCATTTGAGGTTCACCTCATTAACATCAAGGATTTGATTGGCATTGAGCTTCCTCAATTATATGCTTTGGATGCATTGCTCGAGGGTGAGGGTTCTTCATCAGGGCAATTTAGTGGATCCACTAGTAGGCTTCTTGAGACTTGAATTTTGTCAAAACACTTACCATTTCATTCAAGATACTGAGAATGTCACTTTGTGCAATTTTGAAACTATGATATTCAAAGTCCATGCATGCATTTATTTTAGCAACCTCCATTGAACTTAGTACATGAATATGGCTCAGGATTAAAGCATATTGATCCTACCATTGAACATAGTGTACTGATTCAATTTTTCTCTCTTTTTGTCTGTCATTATGATTTAGGGATTTCCTCTCTTTGTGTCTGGGGTTACCATTTCATTTACTTTACTTTCATTTTCATTTGAAAAAGGTGTAAGAAACGCTATAATTGATTTTTAAAACAAAATTACAATTGGAATGCAAATATGAAATGGGGTTCATATGTTTTTGTCCACCTCCCGCCTTCAATCTGGGTCAATCAACTAAATTTTCTATTTTCTTTCTTTCATAGAGTATGGAAGGTTGACTAAGTGGAGGTTCACCGGTGAGGTTGATAGAGTATTATGCTATCCACCAGGGTTCTGATTTCTGTGATGGTCCCCGCCACTCAAATGGCATGTCTTGATAAGGGACAAGGCTGAGTGAGAGTCTTGGAAATGAAAAATTCCAATTGGAATGCAAATATGAAATGGGGTTCATATGTTTTCGTCCAGCTCCCGACTTCAATCCGGGTCAATTACCATGTTATTGATTTTCACTCTTTCAGATGCTCCCATGGAAAATTCCATATATTGTTTAAATATATATAAAAAATTTATATATATATTAATTTGCAAAATCTAAAGTGTCGATAGGAACCAGAGAAAGGATCTGAAATTTTGGTGGAGGATTTTTTGATAATTTGTGGCGGGGTGCCTCTATTCTTGGAGATTTTGGGTGCACAACTTGAAGAAATGAAGAAATCAAAGGCATGACGTATTAAATCCTATGACATATATTGTTAGTATATGTATTGAAGAAATCAAACATAGGGCGTATTAAATCCTATGACACGACAAATCAAACACAGTGCGTATTAAACCCTATGACACGACAAATCAAACATAGGGCGTATTAAACCCTATGACATATATCGCTACTCTACTATGTATGAAATGGATTGATCATTATTCTTCAGGTCGATTCATAGGGTTTTCACACTAGATCGACATAGGACGTATTAAATCCATAATTGAAAATTCGATAGGCCTACAATTATGTTGATTTGTTCAATTGAAACCAGAGAAAGGATTTGAAAATTTGGTGGAGGAGTTTTGGATAATTTGTGGCAGGGTGCCTCTATTATTGGAGCTTTTAACCTAAAGATTGCAACCCGATAATAACTGACAATTGCAACAAAGGGAGATTCAGACAACAACTAACCTGAACACTTGCGTAGGACTGGAGAAAGTCGATATCTAACCTGAGCACGTGTTCCCTTCTGCAGGATCGAATCCCCTTGCATCGATAGAAAAGCCTGCACTAGAGAACATAGATGAGCTTACACTAGAGCAGGAGAAGGGAGAGGGGAGTCATTGTGTAGGAAGGGGATTTCAGAGCAAGGCTAGCGAGAGAATTTGAACACAAGGTGACGATGCATTAAGTGCACCTCACCAAACTTCCTGCAACCAACATAGAAAAATGACGCACAAAAGAAGCTAGAAAACGTAACGTTAACGGAGCAACCCTTGCTAACAGACATTTGGGACCGACGGGTTTGCCGACAGATGGGTTTGTCGGAGATGTGATGTTCTATGTTGGTCGGCAAACCCAAAAGGTAGAACGTTTAGCTTACGCCATAAATTATGACTTCTATATGTATAGGGGGATTTTAAAAGGTGTGGGTGTATGTGTGTATAAGTTATAATTTCGAGATCTTAAGGGATATATATATATATATATATGAGACCCCTCTGTTTGTTGGACAAGGGACCCCCTTCGCCCATCGATTTCACTGGTAAAGTCTACGAAGGTATACATACCCTACCCCCTTCTGGATTTGAACTATATATATATATATATATATATATATATATCAAGGAGTATTAGGGGTTAGCTTAAGTGATTGTCACCAATGTTGTTGGGCATTTGACTAGTTCTATTAGCTTTCTCTCTCTCCATATATATACACACATACATACACAAACACGCACCCATGAGTCCAGGAAGCCTAGGGGGAGTTAGCTCAAGCAATTGTAACCAATGTTGTTAGGCATTTGACTAGTTCTATGACAAGTACTCAATGTCAATCCCCTTCGGTGAGGCGCACTTACAAGTGTACTAGGGATGTCATCCATGAATTTGGGGAGGTATCTTTTGGGTTTCCCCATAAAGTTTTCCTTGAAAAGAAAAATACGAGTCCAAATAATTAGCCCAATCAATTATCACTAATATTTTTGGACATTCCACTAGTTCCATTTGAGTACATGATTGGTTCAAATACTCCCTAAGTAAAATGCACTAATCAATACTAATAAGTTTACTAAAAATGCCATCTACTATTTACTAAAATGCCATTGTTTTATTCCTCAAATTCTACACTAATGCTCAGCTATCCTCCTTTGGGAAACCATTTCAAATCCTTACTTACTATTTTCAATAGAATATTACAAAATATAAACTGATTTAGTAAATTAGTTCGCTGAGAAAAACAGAACATTCGAGGTGCGTGTTGTTAATTTATTTTACAATATTAATTTGTAAGATTACGTCATTCTCATGGTTCTTTTAGTTCGGGAGGGGCTTAACTTGTCGTATTTATTTTTGGAAATAGCTTAGGTTCATTCCAGGATATAAATTGAGATATCAAAGTTGATACGGAACATATATCTTACATGTTTTTAGATGGTGTATGGTATATAAATTAAAATGATTTTATATGGTGTATGGTATATAAATTAAAATGAAAAAATAAAAGTATTTTCTATTTATTATATAAAATAATAAATAAATTAAAAAATTGAAGAATTAATTTATTTTATTTTCTGTGATAGATAAATGGATTAATAATAATTAAATTATAATTAAATGGATTATTAATAATTAATTTAATTAGGCCGAAAGGCGTACATCTATTGACAATGGACAGATTTAATAGGGGTTTAGTGCTTAATAAGTTTTCTATGGACAGGATTAAATATGGCTGGAATATTCTTAGTAGTCACACAAACTAAATGGCTGTGATTTCAATCATTAACTTCCTAGCTATTATAAAGACATCAGTTTATGTGTTTACTTTTTTACATTTACCTAATTATATTTAAAAATTACTTTGATAGCTAACTAATTGCCACGTAAGTGATTAACATAAATTAAAATATTAACACAGATAAATGAAGCCCAACAGTTTATTTGTTAATAGATAATAAAATTTAATATATTCTTTTAAAGATTCATTTCATCTTCTCAACCTTTCAGTGTTCATCAGTAGCTATTTTACTGCTGTGCTAGTTTATTTTCGGATGAATGATCATGTTTTTCATAGATAGTTTACTCATTGTCGTTGCAGAACCATTACTGACAACACAAGACGAGCGCTGCCCTATGATCTTACGCTAAACGGTGCAGTGTTCAGGCTAAACTGGATCAACTTCCAAAACTTTAAGTGCAGAAAGTATGAAACAGATGCCTGGAACCCATGTGGGAACGATCACCAGAAGCACAGGTCTACTCCCCTACAGGATAGGGAGGAGAGGTCGCTGCTAAATTCTATATTTGTTCAAAGAAAAATACCTGCACGAACCGAGTTCAAGTTCAATTCAGCCAGCCAGCATGCACCAATTATTTTCAAAATTAAGTTCTTTCTTTGGCATTCTCAAATTTTCTGTACTGCAATTTTCTGTACAGATAGACTACCTACTACCTAAAGTCTATCTGTAGGTACTCTACCCATAGTCTTTAGTACAACCCCAACTCCACTAAGTAATCCATTATTCTGCGCTGCTCCATCGAACCAACAAACAAATTCCTTATACAAGTCTAGAGTCCTCTTGATCCTGATCGGTGTCCCTTTCAGAACTTGACTGTGAGTAGAATTCAACATCCCACTGATTTGGAAACTAACCCTTTGTGATGAAGGAGAGACACTGTCAAATATACATCTGTTTCTTTCCAACCATAAAGACCAACAAACAATTATTGATAAAGATTTATAAACTTTCTTCGCCTTTTGCCAATTTCTAAACAGTCGTTTATGGAGGAGCCTCCCTAAGGCATTGTAAGATTATAAGTATCATGTAAGGTTTTCCACAGATTTATAGTAAAAGAACAAGTTAGAAACAGATATAATATGGACTCTTCATCACTGAAACAAAGTGAACAGATATTCGGGCCAGCCCAACCTCTTCTTTGTAAGGATTTTACCTTCCAAAACTAACCAAAAGAACAGTTTTAATTTGTATGCCAAATCCCATCTCCATAATTGTCTACGCCAAGAAGAGATATAATGTGGCCAACAGTTTATTGCTAATGCATTGTACACATTTTTTTGCGGATAAGACTCCCGAATGGTCTCCACTCATCCACAGTAAATTATCTTCGCCCGTGCGCAGCGGGACTCCCGAACTATTAAGTGCCCTGATATAATTTTTCCATTCCAAAGCTAAGATTCCGATGAGTCCCAGATCCTCACTGGATCTGCACTGATCGATAACAAACCCCCATGCAGTTTGAGCCTTCGCTTGATATAAATAGCTAATGTGATGATTTTTTAACGCCAATAGAAGCTCTGAAGAAAGTAAAGAAGCGTTACCCATGCCTAAGATTTTGTCCAATCCAATGAGAACCGAACAACCATTACCAGGCTGCCAACTCAGCCAGTGAGTGATAAGGGGCAAATATTTCATCAAGTTTTTCCAGAATTGGGAGGCCAAAGGTTGGGATATTTGAGTTGATCTAAGCCAAGTGGCCACATAAGTGTAGGGGAGATATTTATCTTTGATCACTCGATGCCATATCCCGCCCCACATCCAGACTCTCCACAATGAGTTTCTTGCTAACGCTCAGTTAAATAAGAAGAGATTCTTGAGTCCCCAACCCCCCAAATGTTTCGGTTTGGCAAGATGAACCCAACTGCAAAGGTGTATACCAAATTCTTTGCCGCCCCCGTCCAAAGAAAGTCATATATCATCTTGCGGATCTTAGAGAGAACCGCAACATGAACCACTGCAAGTGTCATCCAAAATACTGATTGATATTCCAAAACCGCCTTTGCTAGAATGCAACGACCTCCCAAGGTTAACCAACGGTTACACCAATGCTTAATCTGTTTCTCAAACTTTATAAGTAGCCATCTCCAGTCTTCAAAGAAGGTTTTTTCCACTTTAATAAAATATCATAGATATTTAAAACCCGAAGCCAATTCCGTGAAGTTGAAGGTGCATAAGTCTTTATAACTCGCCAGCTCCGCATCTTCAAACCCCGCATGATGAAAAGTAGATTTGCTATAATTGATTTTTAATCCCGAGGCGCTACAGAATTGTTCCAAGATATTCTTTACCAATACTCGTTCATCCAACGAGGCCTTTGTCATGATGAGAACATCATAAAAAAAAATAAGGTGCAATATTTTAACAACTCTAGAAGCCAAGATATTCTTTACCAATACTCGTTCATCCAACGAGGCCTTTGTCATGATGAGAACATCATAAAGAAAAATAAGGTGCAATATTTTAACAACTCTAGAAGCCTTTAGCTCTGACAGATTTCCCGCCTCTTGGCCTTGCTTCAATAAAATGCTAAGACTCTCCATAATAAGGATAAATAACAAAGGCGAGAGTGGACAACCTTGACGTAGACCACGTTCACTGTTGAAGAATGCCGAAGTCTCCCCATTTATCAACACCACGAAGGATGCATTGGTCACACAACTCATAATCCAAGAACTAGAAGTAGCACTAAAGCCGGTTTGTGCAAGGATTAAACGAAGGAAATCCCAATTAACACAATCATACGCCTTTTTCAGATCCAATTTTAGAATTAGGGCCTTTTGTTTTTTGGATTTGATACTGTGGACACATTCATGCGCCGTCCCTACGACATCTAGAATCTGCCTACCCTTCAATAAACCCAACTGTTCAGCAGACAGAGCCCTCGAGAGAATTGGTTTAATTCTGTTGGCGATCACTTTGGAGATTATTTTATAACAAAGATTACAAAGCACAATGGGTCTAAAGTCCCCAAAGTTCCGAGGAGAGTTCTCCTTAGGGATCAACATCGGGAATGTCGAATTTAAAGACCTTTGAATCTTACCTCTGAGCTTGGAGTCTTCGACCATATCTAGTAAATCATCACCAACCAACTCAAAGAAAAGGGTAAATCATCCTTAACTTAAAATGACATAGATTGCATATTTCAATAAGGGGATCTAGAATTGAGGCATTAAAAAAAAATCTCTATACCCTTATGCCTCAGATATCATTAAGCTAAATAAAAAAAGAAAAGTTGTTCCTTAACTTAAAAGAACATAGATTACATATTTCAATACGGGGATCTAAAAACTCTCCAATATCCCAAACCCATGGGCTATATCAACAAAATTATATCATTGCTCATGGCTTTAAAAGACAAAGATACATCATTGCAAAGATCACAGTTTGAAATATGACTAGTGTCTATAGAAAAAATTATAGCCAAGGTGTATGAGAGAAATCATTTGTATGCCCATCCTGAAAGATGAAACTGGTCCAAGTACTATGCTCTAGCCCCAATGCCTCTTTTGAAAGGTCATCAGATACCATGTTCCTGTCACTTTATATATGATAGGAATAAATGTGTGAGAAGGCTATCATCTATTGTTGTATATCATCGAAAAGTGGCTGTAAAGTGAAGTTTTCGAGTGATGCTTACTTTAACCATTGAATAACTAGTAGAGAATCCCAAAAAAATTGCAAGTTCAAATCCTCCTAAGAACATGTGTTTCCTCCTAATAGACCACTAGTTCAAATCTAGAGGCGGGTAGGGTATGTATACCTTTGTAAACTTTACCAGTCAAATCCCTGGGCGGAGGGGGTCCCTTGTCCCACAAACAAGGGGTTCTCATACACTAATTTGGTGTTTGGCTTGGTTGTGACCTTAAAAATAGAAGAAGAATACAACATGAGTGGGTCTAATGGTTAAGAACATGTGTTTCCTTCTAAGAGGTCACAAGTTCAAATCCAGATAAATCTCCTTAGGAGGGTGCCCCTGAGATGCACCATCAAAGTATGTCCAAGGATTGCATTGTTAAGGGAAAGATTATCCTTGTCTTTCAAATAACTTCAAGTTCTTTTATGGATTTATCTATTTATTAACAAACTTCTATCATTTTTTATTTTATTTTATTTAATATTTTACAATTTTTTTTAATGAAAATGAAAATTATTATTTTAATAAAAAATTGTAAATCTATTTTGACTCATAATTGATTAAGTATTAATTTTTTTTAAAATATAACTAAAATAAGATTGTCCAATAGAGTTAGATCCATTGGTGGAGAACTAAAAGTTTTTAGCAAGTCTGCAAGATTCAATTCCCGTGAAAACTTTCATAAAACCATGAAAACACCTTTACATCTTTAGATAGTGATCCAAACACCCATCAAAATTATATTAAATAATTGAATATTATCATCCACATAATGGAGCATAAATTTTACCAACTTACGAAGATATACAAATTGAAATTAAAATCATTGAATATAATCATTCACACAAAGAAGTATTCTTCCTTCCATTCCCCTACTCTACTTCGGAAACTCTCAATTAAACATTAAAACAAGGATTGTTGCAAAGCAACTTAGTCCCTGCATATTAAGGGACAACTGGAAATTTGCAGGCATGGAATAAGTTTGTGGAGTGTTGCAGACCTATGATAACTGTGTGATGCACATGAACTATTCATTGTGTCTGTAATGTTTCTCGTAACAAATATGTAATATAAGCTCGTGAAAAGATGCTCGTAAAATAATGTGCTACTAGTAAACTGGTTGTCGAATGAAGCTCATTGAATGCTCCTCGTAAACCCTAATGTGTCTCTCTAATGAATGGAGATATTAAATCAATGCCAAATTCGGGAGATATTAAATCGATGCCAAATTCGGTAATAAGTGGATAAGTGTAGTAGATAAGAAAGTAGTAGCTCCAGTGAGTAGAGGAACATATGTTCCTTTCTGCATGACAATAGCTAAAATCCTGCTTTGATGCAGAAGAATAGAAATTAATTTCATGCTACAGTGTTTATAGTAATTCCACCGACATGATCTTAATAGATGAGAAGACTAAACTAATAAACTTGTGGGAAGTTGCAGACCTGTAATAACTGCAATATGCACTAGAGCTATTAATAAATTACAGACTTGTTGCTTGCTACATTAATAGAAAATCACAATTTTGAGAAATCTAATTTTCCAATTCCTAATATCGTAAATGTACTTTTGCAAATTATAATATCGTAAATGGATTTGTAAACCCTATTTTCAAGGTAACAACGCCTCACTACAATTTCAAGAATAAAGAATTGTAACTCTACCAAAACTTCACAAATCCGACAAGAAAACTGACCTGAAAGTATCAGATGTTTCCTAAACTAATAGCCCATTCCTTAATTATTGGTGACTATAAAGTTTTATAGGGCTTGTGCTCATTAATATTATTGAAAGATATATTTCATGTAGCTAATAATAAACCTTTGTTTCCTGTTAAAATATATTTCCTATAGATAATTATAAACTTTTGTTTCCTATTAAAATATATTGCCTGTAGCTAATAATGAATCTTTGTTTCCTACTAAAACATAACGTGGAGGATTTTTGGGTGACCTTGATGTCTTTAAATCTGTGGATATTGACTTTTGGATGTAGGCGTGGCATCATTAAAAACGTTGTTGCGTGTCAATTTAGTATTAGACTTGCTACATGTCCTCAACATGCATGAGGACGTCCATGCAAAGACCTGAGTGTATAGAGTCGACTGTATAGATGATTTAAGAGACAACGTACTATTCTGACAGTGGAACTTCCCAATGGATGAAGCAGAGAGGAAGATTGAGAGAGGACCATCCACCACTCCTTCATCGAGGAACTACATCGGAAATAATGTTTCAAAGGCGAATATGAAAAAATATGGACGAATATGACAAGTAACTGCACCAGAAATAATGAAAGGAAATATTGTTTCAAAGGCGAATATGAAAAAAGATGGACGAATATGACAAGGAAGATGTCTCTCCCGACCTGGGCCTCACCCTGAAGCTTCCTCACGTTATTGATGTGCAACTTGGGAAGGAAATTCTTAAGTTATGCTCGCTAACTTTGGAGGATATATGTTGAAAAGACTGAAAATATGATATTTAGATCTCGCAACATGAGAGGGGCCTACAATGTTCATGTTTGCGGTATCAGAAAAATGGAAAGAAATCATAAAAGAACAATAAACATACCCGAGATTGAAGTTTCCACAAAAATTTTAATTTCTCCCCCTCAATTTCTAAATCTTTCGAATTTGGACATTGATACCAGCGGAGCTCTCCTTTGGTGTTTGTAATTGCAAAGGTCTCACCAATTTACTCAATTCCAGGTAAAGCATATCCAACCTTTCTCTGTTCATAGGTAGGGACAAAATTACTTCAAAATATGAGTTGTAAAATGTAGTCAATGATCAAAAAATTAATTTTATAGTGTAGCGTTGGAAGCCGAAAAAACTTTTATCAATGCCAAAGGTAAACTAACAGAGCTCGATGTGCTGGGCATGGGGTGGGGTTGATTTAGTAGTTAATCTTATGGAGGGAATCAACTCAAATCGAAATGAAACGATTCGTAAAGACATACAAGAATATGGAATTCTTATGGCTTATGAGTGCAAGGAATTCACAAGTAGCAATATTTCATAAATTTTATTTCTAATTAAAGAAACAAAACTGTAGAAAAACTAGAATGTATTTTTGTGCAGTTTTAAGGTTTCCTGGGCATGCATGGGAAATAAAGCAATAAAAAAAGAGCAAGTTCAAAACAAACCAAAGAAGTGGATTCAATGAAACCTGGCTCTTGATTTCATTATTAATCTCCTCCTATAGACTCATAAATGCTGCAGACCACAGTAAATGATCAATAACTTTCAATTCGATCAATAGGCCAAGATGCCCCACGAGATCAGATACCACCACACTACACATAAATATAGTTGTTGCCTTCAGTGCATACACGGCTCTCAAAAAAACCCTATCTCTTGCCGAATATTTTCCTTTCACAAATTGAAGGATATTGCTCATGCCCTGTAATATTACACTGCAATTCTCAATCTTACAGTTTCTTTGTGAATTTAAGAAAGTTTTCCTGTTGAGATCTGTTTTTTCCATTAATTCTTTTAAACAATATTTGACACGGAATAACTTGTCATTAGACCAACTACCTCCTGAAAAGTCTAGCAAATGTAAAGAATAGTGAACAAGAAGCTGGAGATGCCCGTGCTTTGAGATTTCAACATTCAATGCAATACAAATGTCCAAGAGCTTTACAATGTCATCCAGGTATTCGTCCTTCTATTCTCATTCCATTTTGTTGTAGGGAATCGAAGATTCACAATAAGGGACCTGAAATCTGGTTACGAGTCGTCGAAAAGGATCACAGTGGATACAGAGGGACACAATGGAAACAATGGATACAGGGGAACAATGGATACATGGATGTGATGGGTGTAGGGATGCGATGCTGCACAATGGATACAGGGATGTGATGGGCATAGTGTAATTTCAACGTAGGTGTATCCACAACCAAAAGAGCCTCTGTAAAAAGAACGCGCATGAATGCCTCATATTGATCCAACAGATACAGAGCCAACGACAAAGGCGGTTTACCGTCGATCGCTTCGATGTGATCTATGAACTCTGCAACTGTGCGAACTCTACAACTGTGCACCCAAGAGCACCTCATTTATGAACTCTGCAACTGTGCACCCAAGAGCACCTTATTTGCTGAGAAGTAGAAAGGAGAGAAATGGAAGAAATAGAAACAAAGGCCATGGGCATGTATAGAAAAGGCGAGTCATGGCAAGAGCATCATAGCAGTGTAGGGTTGTGGCAAGAGCGCCTTAGGACAGGAAGAAACCTAAGGAAGCCACTACCACGTTGAAGTATAATCTTTCTATTATAAATTATGAACTATAGTTATGCTCTCAGCTATCCCCAAACATTTAATGTTTTCCACTAATGCTAACGTCAAGATAGCATTAATCCATCTTGCCAAAAATGTATATACACTTTCCTAACTTTCAAAACTTTAAAACTGGATGGCCTTGATATGAGGCCAAATAAGGCCTCAAATTTTTTTATTGGTCCAAAAAATTGTTGTACCTATTTGATAAGTTGGGAAAAAGTGATAGATGAAACATGAACATAAAACTTTGGCTTAAGTTTATTGGTTTTTGTGCAGGACTAATGAAAAATGAAAAACCGTTTACTAAGAGTCCATTGCCTAAAGGCAGGGACTAATAAAACATTATCCCAAGACAAGTTATCTCAACATGTATTCTACTATCTAAATAATTTATTTATATAAATTGAATTGTAAGTATTTGATGTCACCAATCAAATTAGTGATCATTTTCAATGACCTAACAAAGATGGCTAGAATATTAAATAAGCATAATATTAATAATATTTATAAATATATTTTCCCCGAGGTGTAGGACAGTCGGTGACAAAGTGTGTTGTTAAGCCACTTCGTGATGTTAAAGTCACCGGTTCGAAACCTGCGGGGACAAAAAAATCCAACCATGTTAA
>SNQJ01S0205948.1:0-10612 GCA_010110895.2 Picea sitchensis | reverse complement strand
AATTTCTTAGGATCCAACTTCGATAGTTGTGAAAGCCATTTTTTCCTTTTATTGATATAGTACCTTTTTTTCCTTTTAATTAGGGATTTGTATGTATTGATCTTATCGAGTTTTAAGGACTCATTAGAAGCATCCCTAATGGACTTCCTAGCAATTTTACATTCTTTATCATACCAAGAGTTGGTCGTTCTATTATTCTTTTTACAAGACACCTCGAAAGATAACTTGTTAATAAAAGTGGAAAGGGTAGTTGTAAAATTATGATAGAGTTCTTCAATGTTGTCCTTATAAGTTAGGAGATTTAATTTACTATTTAAATCCTTTAAGAAAAGGTCAACTTTACTTTTGTCAAATCACAATTGCCTTTGATTATCATAATTCTCTTTAATGGAGCTCTTGTGCATGTCAAAGTTTAGAGTTAGGGTTAAAGGTTTATGATCAGAGTCAGGTTCATGGTCATTTAAAAGGTCAAAATTTGCTATTTGGTTGGAAACGAGGATATCATATATCACATAATATATGACACTACTACCTAGCCCATGAATACAAGTCATATAGTTGGAGGCTGACCACTCCATTACTCCATTGAAAATTATTAGGTCTTGAGAGCTGCAGGGCTTGACCAACTCAGTACAAAACACATTCTCAATTAGGTCTTCAGAGCTTCTTTTGTAGCTATTAGATAAAACAAGGTCCTCATCTAGCCATAAAGGATTATGGTTGAAATCATTACTTAAAAGAGTAGCTTCTTTAGTTGCAGTCCTAGCATTAAAGTCTCCTAACACGAGGATATTACCTTCATTTTTCAAACTATAAATATCTTGTTCTAAATTATTATAGGGACAATTGTTATCTAGATTGTTTTTCTTATAAAAAGTAGAATTAATAGGTGCAAAATAACAAATTGCTATATACATCTTCTTAGTATTGGTGTCTGAAATTTCTATCCAAATGTATTGATTGAGAGGGTCGATCTTATGAAGTTGAATGTGAGGAGAAATGCTCTTTCTAATATAATGAGCTATGCATCCTATCCCTCTACAGTGGGACTTTTTGTTCCATGCCGACCACAAGACAAATCCTTTTATGTTAGGGGCATTAGACTCCTCATGCTCCCAAGTTTCAACTAGACAAATAATATCAATATCACTTGGGATCCAACTTATCATAGGACCTTTGCGCCATGGAAAGCCACGACAGTTCCAAAAAAGGATCCTGAGTGTCCCAAATTCCTATTTATTATTATCCTTTTGGTCTCTATCCCTAATAATAGCTTTTCAATTTCTAATTATTTCCTATTTTCCTTCTTTCCTAGCTTCTTTTACCTTTTGAACTTCCTTCCTTAATTCAACTTGATCTTCGGGAATGAGGTCTTCATTTAAAAATATTCATGACCCTTTTAAGCTCGAAGATTTACTGATTATGCTATATTTATGGTCATTACAACTTACTTTGACACGGATCAACCTATCTTTGTGATCAATTATTTTTCTTATCCTCTTTTCTTTTATGAGGTAAGTTGTATCAATTTGTGATTTATTATTTAATTCTTCTTTTACTATTTCTAGTGTATCTTCCTCTTGTTGTTATTTTATACCAAAAATTATGAGGTTCAAGGCTTTTATGATGCTCATGGTCCAGTTTGATAAGCTTATCCATTTCCTCTTTGATGGGTTTGATATCCAATTTGTTTTCGAGATTACTGAGGGTAAAATTGTTGGTTAGTTTTTCTTCTAACTCTTTAATCCTATCTCTCAAGTTGTGATTTTCTTCAACCTCTCCTTATTGGGTTGATTGTTTATGTTTTTTCCATTTCTTGAATCCTATCCTTCATTGTTTGCAATTCACTCTTTAACCCTAAGAATCTATCCTCTATTTGAGTTTGAATGGCATCTTTGAAGAGTTTAATTTTTTTTATCAAGCATTGCCTCTAGCTCTATTTGGAGTTTTACCTCTCTTTCTTCACTCCTTTTTTCTAATGATTCTAACTCTATTTGGCTTTTGGCATCTCTCTATTCTCTCCTTTTTTCTAATGATTCCATATAATCGTAAAGGATCTCTAGAGTGATTTTGGGGGACCTCCCCCTATTAGGCTGAGTTTTTGGAATAGGTAGTGGAGTGGTCATATTGAAAAGAAGAGAAAAAAAGTAACAATTATTATTTTGGATTGAGTTTAAAAATGGGAAATATTTTTTTTAATTGATAATAATGATATCTCTCAAATCAACTTTTACTTATTAAACTTAAATAAATAAAATATATTTAAATATCTTGAATTTTCACACGTTACTAGATTATAAATATATTTTAAATTAAAATTGAATCAAAGTAAAAAGTGACTCACCTGATTTCAGATGTCCAGGTGCTCAGTTGGTTGAAGAAACCATAACTAATTTACGAACACGCGCCAGTGCTCAACAAGTTGAGGAAGCCAGAACTATAAATTATTCAAAATTGCAGAGAGCATTCTGAAAACCATAGAGAAGTCCCCTCACCCAGAGACCGAGAGCTCATAACCATAGAGAAGTAGTATGGTTCACATCACCGATACTAACTGCATAGATTATTCTTGTAAAAGAAGGTAAAAACAACAGAGAGGTATTATTCACGTTCAAAACCACAGAGATATAATGCTAGAAATAAAATATCTCGTTCAAAACTGCAGAGAAGTATTATTCTCGTTCAAAACCGCAGAGAAGTATTATTCTCGTTCAAAACCACAAAGATATAATGTTAGAAGTAAAATATCTAAAACAAAAAAATAACATATAGTATAAAAATTGTTTCTATTTATTTAATATTTTTTTATCATAATGAACTCTCAACATGTTATTAACGAGAATCTAGGTGGGGAGGATAACACTCCATCCCATAACACACGGGCTAGACCCAATTGACATTTATGTAATAAATTTGTGTATATTGTTACTTAAATTTATAGTATTGTTAAGGATCTACCAAAATATTATTATTAAGATGTAATATAATAATGAGTGGTCTATGGACATGTTGATGTGTCAAAATGACCCATGAACAATTACCCAAAATTATATTTAAATTCTTTGTATGATAATATCAAAAATGTTTATTAGAGGCATGTAGTGGACTTAACCCATTGATCACTCAAGTATTCATGCTTGTAAAGTGAGTAGGCCATGTAACATTAACCCTAACACATCACTGCATACATAAAGAAGGAATACAAAGACAAATGGGAAGGGGGGAAAGCCAAATAAAACAAGAGGAAAGTTGCAAGAAAGTAAGTCTTTGAGACTAAAGAAAATAATCAAATATAAGAAGGGATTAGAAAGGCTCGTACGAAATCCCAGATGATCCAAAATGTTTTAGAATTGGATCCAATTTCACTTGAACATTGGGTTGAGTTCAACATGTAGATGTCCAAGCTAATTTGTAGGTTTAATGGTCATGAAGCTTTGACCAAGACCTTAGTAGAAACCTATTATTTGATTCCAGCTTGAAGAAGTTATGAAATCATTTTGAAAGGTGGAGGTTTTTGTATATTTTAACCTTGTACAATTAATTACTGCAAACAGATTCTTAATAAAACAAAAAAGATACAATGGCGCACTCACACATTACACAGATATTTTTACCCTGGAAACCCAAACTGGTAAAACAAATAACCTCTTTAGATTCGCACCTCTAATATTCTATTCATCATATCTTCATTGTTTATAATACAGTACATATATAATATCTCGCAACATCCATAATCCTTAATCCATTGAACTGGATTAGTCAACAACCTTGATTCCTTAACCGAAATGAGAAAACCATCGACGAAAACCATGTGCCGAAAAATCGACAAAAACAGATGCAAAAAGAAAGCCATTTTTTTTTTCAAGGGAGCTGCCCCCAAACCCCTGCATAAGGGGCTCCACCCCCTTGTGAACCCCATCATAGAGGGGGGGGATATCGCCACGCCCTGTAACCCCCCAATGTGCCCGACACAACACATATAGGATATCTAGTCATGCAAAGAATATAACACATACCCAACATTCTCCCACTTGTTGTTTTCTTTTCATATAGGGGGTTACAAGGTTGCATAGTCAAGAATCCAAGGCAACAATGCCCATATATCCTCTACACCAAGAGCACTTCTCAAAAATTTTGTTAATGAATCTGCAACATTATTCAAAGTGTCCACCTTCTTTTCTTTAACCATGTCTCTCACAAAGTGATATTGAACATCAATATAATTTGTCTTTGAATGATAGGTCGGGTTCTTTGCCAAGAAGATTGCACTCTGATTGTCACAATGTATCCTTACAACTTATTGTACCAACCCAATATCCAAACACAATCTCTGTAACCATACTGATTCCTTGCTTGCATGAGTGGCTTCCATATATTCAACTTTTGTAGTTGAAAGTGCCACTACAAACTGTATTTTTCTCATCCAACTGATTGCTCCTCCAAACAGGTTAAACACATACCCATTTATAGATATTATGTGATCCAAATATCTAACCCATTCTTCATAAAAAAAACCATGCATGTCCCGGTCTTCCTTGGTAACACAATCCATAACTAGTAGTGCCACACATTACCTGAAAACCCTCTTTATTGATGTCCAATGCTTTTTCCCTGGTTTTGACATATACCTTCTCAAAACTCCCATTGGATGTGCAATGTCCACTCTAGTACAGACCATTGCATACATCAAACTTCCAACCACACTTGTATATGGAACATGAGACATATCCTCTTCATCTTCCTGTGTCTTGGGACACTGATCCAAATATAATTTTACACCTATAGGAATAGGGACCTTAACTGGTTTACATTCCTGCAAATTAAACCTCTGCAAAATTATCTCGACATATTTCCTCTAATTTAACCAAAGTTTCATATTTTCCCGATCTCTTTTAATTTCCATGCCAAAATGAAATTTGCAACACCAAGATCCGTCATGTCAAATTTAGAGGACAACTGAGTTTTGACATCTTGGATAATCTCCTTGTCATTTTCTATTAGCAACATATCATCACACACAAAACTAAATAAATAAGATGATCACCGATTAATTTGAAATACACACAGTGATCCGCTTTGCTCCTTGTGAAGCCAAGTGCCAACATTTAGGTATCAAATTTTTGATACCACATCCTTGGTGATCGCTTTAACCCATATAGGGAATTTTTCAGCCTAAATACCAACTCTTTCTTTCCTTTCACAACAAAGCCTTATGACTACTTCATGTATATTTCTTCTTCCAGATCCCCATGTAGGAATGTTGTCTTCACATCCATCCATTCTTCTTAAAAATCACGCATCAACAACATATAAAATAAATCTAATTGAAGTTAACTTAGCAATAAGAGAAAAAATATCACCAACGTCAATTCCCTCTACTTGGGAATAACATTTTTCTACTAACTAAGATTTTCATTTGTCCACTTTTCCTTTTGAATTTAGCTTCTTCTTAAACACCCATTTGTTGCCAATGGTATTTCTTCCAGTCGACAACTCCACTAGATCCCAAGCCTCATTATTGTCCAAGGATGTTACACATTATTTTGGTCACTCTAGTGATGTCTCTACAAGTGATGTATTCAGGCTCCCACAAGGAATTTTTGCCTGAGAAAAGTGACTGTTGTCTTCTTCCAAAAAACACATTTTTAAGATGAGTTCGCGGGCTGCCTATGTTATAGGGTGCGAAAATCCTTTATTCTCGCAGGCAACCCATACTTTGGGTGCGAACTGTTCGCATTCTTCTCTATAGGTAGGGTACGAACCTGTTTTTAAGCTTGAAAAAGAGAAGAGGTCACGAAGGTACTATAAGAGAATCTTCTAGAAAACGAGTTGGCATTCGCATGGTTGGCATCCTACTAACTTCCCATATTTGGTGGGATCATCCTCATCCATTTAACCATCTCTCCTTCTCTTATATATTGAAAGGTTTCTCATGGAAAAGGTTAAGCAAGATTGAATGAAGAATTGGTGAAACAATTGTGTGAAGAACTTTGCTTGGATAGAAGCTTGAAGACTCTATTTATTCTATCAAGTTGTATTGGATCTTCTTCATGCAAATGTAGAGCAAGTGCATGTGTTGGAACCAAGGGTCATTGAAAGGAAGCTTGCGACATCAAGGCGATCCGGTTGTATCTTCTACTTTCATTTAATATAATATAGCGACAAGTCCCTTTCCCATAAAATCACTCTTATTTTATTGCATAACTCCTTGATCATATGCATAGGTTGACATTGAATATACTTTGCTATCTTTTCTTTGGTTGGTTTTTGTTGTCTTGGATCTGATTTCACAAGAGCACTGGAGCGAAGCAGGAACAACAGAGACCTAAGGAAGCGATATAAAGGTATGTCATTCATTCCTTCTCAATAGTAGATTCAATGACCACAACTTAGAGAAAGAGTCATGTCCTGTCCTGTTTTATTCTAGATCCAGGTGGATTTGGGGAGATCTGTTAATGTCCGCACCTACTGATTTATCTAGTAACAAAATTGGCGACTCCATTGGGGATACAACCCATTTTGGTGGTTTTTTCTTGGCCATTTTCTCTTGACCTACCCTTTTTCATTCCCGATCAATCTCTGAGTCTTGAGGAGATCTTTACAGACTCCTTGGATCCAAAAGTTCCCTCAAAAGTTCTATCATTTTTCCAAAATTTGCTTGATTACAAACCTTATCGCACTGCACCTTTCTGTAGCCTGTGAGAATCACTGAAGTTCGCACCCTAATGTTCAATTCCGTGCAAACTTCTCACAACCTGCTTATGTCTAGCCTGCGAGAATCCTTAATTCTCGCACTGTACCCCACTGCCAGACTGCAAACTCACTTGTAAAATTTTTGGATTAAGTCTTTTGTGTCTTTAGATGCCCATATTTGTTTGTTTCTTTGGGAAGAACTTCTTTGGCCAGTGATTGAATGTTTCTTGACTTCAAATCTCGCGAATGATTAGTTTTTGGAAATCGAAAGCTTTTCTTGATCATTTTTTCTCAATTTTTACCTCTTGACCTTTTCTTAACAAGGGTATAATCTCCGATTCTGAAATCCGAGTGCTTGTTTGGTCGAGAGCCTTTGATTGGATTAAAAGTTGAGATTAATTGTCCTTTTCAATTGCCTATTACTTGGAAAATTGTTACCCATGTGCATTTGAAAAGACTGGTCTTGTCAGTTTGTTATTTTTATCTTCATTGAAAGATCGATTTGGGTGTTTGTTGAGTATTTCTTTTTCGTTTGTTGCTTACTTTTTCTTAGTTCCATCCATGTTGCTTGGTTTCTAATAAAAAATTAAAGACTTTTTTCTTTTTGTAGCGACCTTTTATTCGAAAAATATTGGCATTCAAGTATTGAAAGACAACGAATAGGGAATTTGCATTGTTCATGATTGTTTGATATTACATTTCAGAGAAGATCATACATCGTAGTTCGCATTGTTCCAGAAAACTCCTCTGTCCCTCATGTAAATAGGATTCATCGAACACAAATTTGTATCATTCATCCTTATTTACGCATTGTTGGGTCAGAGTCTCACACAACATCGGTTTCATTTTCGTCTCCTTTTTGCATAACAACAACCTTTAATAATATTGCGCAACTTTAAAATTCAATTAGTAACTTTTTATAGGGCTCTTTTACACCAACATTAGCTAGGCTAGAGATTTGGAATAGGCAGTGAGACAAACTCTCCAAGGCACAAAACACACAATAGTATCTTGTGATAAGGAGTGCCAAATTCCATTTGCAACATTTTGTCCTGGGAAGCCCTTCTCACACGAGGGTCAAACCTGAGGTCGCATTGAGATTGACAGAGTTGCTCACCCTACTTTGTTGATCTCAGTGTAGAGATTGCACATATTATGGGGGTCACTTGAAGGTATACCCACAATGATGAGTGGAAGCCTCTCAGGTTGATTTCGGGCTAGATACCCTGCCCTTGCATGTGGATCGGATTGTTGAATGTTTCCCCAGGCATCGTTGTTGTTTGTGGTAACCTTAGTATCCTATATTCTTAGGGTCTTACATAAGGTGACTGTGAAGGGGTAAGTCTTCACGATACCTGGAATCGACGTTGGCTAGACTCACTCGGGCTCCTTGGAGGGTATACCCACGATTGTGTGTGGGAGCTTGCACCAGGGTGTAATTTCGTTAAGCAGGTCGTCAACGTAACTTTTCCACCCTCGCCCAACCCCTTCTTGTCTCGTCGTCACGATGTTGAATTTCATCACCAACTAGTGACTTCGGAATTGGAAGGTCTTGTTTGCTTGGTTTTGGCTTCCTAGATTTTACTAGCACGTGTTGTTTGTTCACCCAAGTTGGCCATAGAATTTCTTTCGTAAGATTCTGACTTGATAAAAATTGACCCTCCATGATGTTCACGTAGACTGCAAGGCCTACCCCCAGAAGATCTGGAAGGTTCTCAACCCTTCCCTACCAACTCACCAGAGGGCTCTCCTCAACAGAGTGAAGTCCAAGACATCGCCACTCCATAAGTGGAAAAAACTAACTCTTTAGAATGGTTCTGAATTACCAATTCTCGAGAGTAATTCAAACTTCCTCCCGACTCTGAGAGACATATTGTTAGAGTGAATTCTTCCGGAGAAATAGTTGTTCAGTCTTTTGGATTTCCAATTGGACCTTTTACAGGACCTGAGTGTCAAGATCCTTTTTGGACTACTGGAATTTTTAGACGGGATCTCTTTGGCTCAGGAGAAGGTGTTGATATCACTGCCACACCTGAGCTGCCTAAAACATCTAATCCAGACGCAATACCTTTTACTACTGCATATTATTTTCCCGGTACAGACGCCCCGCCAGCTGACCACATCTTGACTATCCCCCTACAAACGGTCCATTACACAATGGTCCCAGATACTACGAGTCCTCACACTGGGACTACAACTGCTAGCCAAGCTCCCATTGGAACGCCGCTTTCGCTTAAAATCCCCCCAACACTTACGCCTAGATATCATGCATTGAGTGCTTCTATTCCCTCTCCTACACAAATCTCATCCAGGATTCCTAGCATTTCCACTCCTTCTGGGAACCATCTCGTTCCCGATTTCGTTCCAACACTTCCTCGACCCCCTTTCAGAGGACCTCTTCCATCCTCTATCGGAGGCACCAATCCTAGTGGCACCATCCCGTCTTTCACACCTAATTACCAGATTCCTGTGAGTGGACAATTTCACCAAGGAGGCCAAACCCAATCCCCTTTTGCAGGACAAATCCCAATTGGGACGCAACCCCCAATTGGAGGGAAACCCCCACCGACCCCACCCTATGGACAAAACATACCTCCATTCTTGGCCCACTATTGGAATTATCTTATTCAAAATAATCCTCACTCGACTGGGGGGAAACAACCTCAAGCTAGCTCCTTCATACCCCCTAGTACAGGCCAACCATATCCAAGCATGTCCAATCCTATTTGGGGCTCGAACGCTCAAACCCACACCCCTGTTCAAGGGTACAACCCTATGAATTACTTGCCTCCACACCAACAACCGAATCTTCCGAGATCTTCGCATTATATGCAAACTGCTTATGGTCCCACTGGTATACCAACATGACTCCCTCCCCAAAGTCACCAGTACCCACATGTGAATAGACAGTTTCCCTTCTTAGCCACCCTGGACTTCCCTGATCTGTCGAGAATTTTAAATGGTCTGATCCGTCACTCTCCTCAATGGCCCACCATACCGGCCAAACTACCATCTGACATCCCTAAATTCGATGGTAAACCGGGAGAGGACCCGGACAATCATGTAATGAATTTTCACCTTTGGTGCTAATCCAACTCCTTGATGGATGACTCTATTCGTTTACGTTTTTTTCAGCGAACCCTTATAGGTTCTGCCGCGAAGCGGTATATAGAATTACCACAAGGCTTCTTCACCGACTTCAACACCCTCGCTATGGCTTTCCTCACCCACTACCAGTTACCGATCCGCTACGAAACGGGAACCAAAATTTTGAGTTCTTTCAAACAAACCAAAGCCACTCATATCTCTGATCACATTCATGAGTGGCGACGGAGACAACGTCTCATCAAACTCGAACTTCCCGATCAGTTGCTGGCAGAGTGGTTCACAAAATTATTCGTGAACGACATCGCTCGTGACATCGCCATCGGTAGATTTTTCACAGAAGAACATGCAATCGGTCGTGCTCAATACCTCGACCTCGTTTACTCACAAACAGGTACTCTTTACGACTTACTCCCTGACGCACCTCGTCCTTCTACTTCTTCTACTTCAACTACTCCTGTTGCTTCTCATGCAACTGATGGTGTGATTGGCACTTTCCATGCCCAACCTCATTCCTTGCAAACCTCTAGCAACAACCCCAAATCCATTTCTTCTAATGTTCAAAATGCTCCGTCTCCTACCCCTTCCACCGACAAGACTTCTGAGGTGAACTCTATTCAATCTGCCCCCGCCGGCAAAAATAAATCCAAAAAAGGAAAGGGTAAGAAAAAGGAGGATAACAATAATCCACAATCTGGGAAAACCAAAACACCACCTGTTGACGACAAGGATAAGCACAAACCCCGATACCCTTGTCTTATATGTGGTGATGATCACTACACTAAGGATTGTCCACGACAAGCCGAGGTTACTA
>SNQJ01S0205947.1:0-16421 GCA_010110895.2 Picea sitchensis | reverse complement strand
GGATGCAAATCCCCCTGCGTTTTTATAGAGATGGTACTGCTCTTTGGTTTATGATATCCTTTGATACTCTAAATTTAAAGATGATGTAGGACCTTTAGAAAGTCCACTCTTATACTCAAACAAAGATAAAAATTGCAGAAAAATAAAAGTGTTTTATTTTAGGAGAGTTCCTGAGAGATGACCAAGAACCTCATACATCACACATTCAAAAAATATAAATAAAATTTCCTCACATCCATCATAGCAAAAATAAATATTTCTGATCACGTATAAAATAAAAGCAGATGATCCAGATGCATAAGAGAACATTGATAGAGTGAACACATGTAAAGCTCAAAGGAAGAAAATGATAGACCAATTTCAAATATTTTATACTCAAAACTCAGAGTTATAAATCAAAACTAATCTCGACTTAGTTCTCTTGGAATTTCTGAAAAATATTAAGGTCTATTACAATGATTTGAAATAAAATGTGTTTGTCCAGAGGATTGGGATTAGGGCTCCCGCGAACCATGAAAGTAAATATAAACAAGGAATAAACTATGGAGAGAAGAAGGTGGATGGATGTAGAGAAGCAAGACCTAGAGGGAAGACAAAAGGGAGATTATCATATTTCGATTAGACTTTTCTAATCAAAGAAGCAAAATAACTAGATGAAAACTGATAAGGAAAGCATAATGTGATCAACATGCACTTACTATGATGGTATCTCTCGTCTTTCATTTGCTTGTCGTTATCCTTTTATTCTCCTCGTCGGTGGTTACCGGAACTGTCCCAACTGTCGTTTATTGTCCCTCTTTAGTTAACTTATCAATTGCTCTTTTAAACCAATCTTCAATATAATTCTTCATGGATGCAACATCTATCTCATGTCTAATTTTGATGTTAAATAGTTCCCCTTCTAAATCTCTTAGGTCATGAGAAATGTCATGGATTGGTTCTTCAATATCTTGATTTTTTTGTAGAATAATCAATAAGCCAATTATTGATTTCTTCTTCACCATACTCAATTATGCCATTAAATTTCTTAGTCGATAATCCCTTTAGTATCTCCATGTGTTCATCAAACTGTTGGTTTGTCATAAACATTGAATTGAAGATTAATTTAGGATCTTGAACCTCACCAGTGCTACCTGCTAGATCTATTTATGTAAGTCTCATGAATAATTCTTCTCTTTTTATTATAATTTCATTACATGCTTCGACAATATTTCTCAGATTCTTAATCTTTTCTTTCCAACAGGCGTTCGATTGTTTGATTCGACTAGGGGAAGGAAAATCTTCTTCTCTCCTCCTCACTTCTACCATGTTTGAAACTTTTATCCCAAATGGTAAAACAACATTTGTATAAAATCCATCTTTGTTTTTAGAATCAGCTTGAAGATATTCATGAAATGCATGTGCTCTCGAACAAAAAGAAACAATATTTTTAGAGACTTCCCAAGCCTCTATCACTAGTGACATTCTCTTTTTAATATTTTTCTCAACATTATTTCGAACCGATGTAAGCAAACTTGATACCAAGTGTGGTTGGTTTTATCATTTTCAAAGGGTTTGCCAAAATGGGAAGAGGCATCAAGGCAATTTCCAATGCTCTGATCTTTACCTTTAAGTTGGCATTCTCAACCTCTAAACCATCAATAGAGTCATCAAGTGCGTTCCTGATTGCCTTATGAATTTTAGAAATTTGGGATGGTCACATATATTTGAGGTTGACCTCTATGCGGGTTTTTCCTTTCTTATTTTTCTGGTCAATTCTTTCTACAATCATCTTTTTAGATTCTTTGCCAAAAATAGCACTATGAAAAGTAAAGGATTATTCCTCACTAAAAGTTTCATTCCCAACAACTTCCAATACAAAATCTTGTTGAAAAGCCTGTTCCTGTTGTTCTATTGCAAGAAATATTTTTTCAATGTCTACTTCTAGTTCCATATCTTCCAAATAGAAGCTTTGAATATAATTTTTTATGAGATTATTTTCTTCCTCCTGTAATGGGGTTTTTCTTTTCTTTCTTACGGGAAATTTGTGTGAACTTTCAATTTTTCCAGAGGAAGGATTCTTATCTCCTCCTCCACTGGAACTATTGTTGACAAACTTCTTAATTGGGTGGGTCGTTGGAGTAATGCTCCTGGATGTAGCATTCTTCGGAGTGACAACTGGAGATTGAACACTTATTTCACTGAGATTTTTTCTTTTTTCCTTGTAAATATCATTACTGATAAGTAATGTTTATAAATCGTCAGCGTTATGTACAGGAGTATTCTGGCTAATAACTTCTTCTTCTTTGCTCAAAACAATTTGAATGAAAGAATTACTAAACCCTACTGATAGCATATGTTCAACAAATATTTTGTTTGGATCAAAACCTTTGATCTTTTCAGCATACTTCAAACTCACATTATTAAAATGATTTGCAAATTCATCAATTTTATTTATATTTCTCAATACAAACTCTCCAATCTTCCATGGCAAAGAAATAAACTGTTTTTTTCTTTTTTTCATGAAAAAAGTACAACCAGAAATTATATTGCCTCGCTACCTTTGTGATAAATAATTTATCAGGTACATAATATGGCAGAAAAGAAGGATTTTCTTTTGAGCAAAATATTCTTATGATACTATGATTTTCCATTTTCTCTATCGTCCATTTTTTCTCTAAAAATTTGGCAGCTTCAACGGATATCTTGGGAGTGTTTCGCCCAACAAAAGTTTTTTGAAGACTGAAAAAAATCATTATAAACCTCATAGAAAAATAGAGGGGTTTTATGCCTCCATAATGCTTGATACCAAAAGGTAACGGGGTCTGGTTCACAATTTACCCTTTTAATGATAGTCAAATTTGGGAATTAACAATAGTGGACGATAACAAATATCAAATAAGAGGCCATAAAGAATTTCCTATCATTTTTGTAATGCGACAATTGGGAATCAATTTCAATAGAAATGAGCTTTCCCCGATCAAAAGTAGTTTTTTCTTATACTATGAAATACAGAATATATAAAATCATTCGACATATAGAAGCAGTGTTCTCCTGACCTGTTACTATGGTAAATATCCATGTAATTTCTCAATATGGATTCTTTAAAGATTCAACCTGAATTATGCTTATGTCTGTTGGGACAAATGCAAGATTCTCCAAGTACTCCGGCAGGAGGTCGAGCCCATTATTATGTTTCTTCAAGAATTCTCTACAATCTTCACCTTTGAAGGTGAGAGTCAGCTCTGACAGCTTTAGCATTTTATAGAAGACTTAAGGCAAAAGAGAAATTGGAGAATGTCCCCGAAGCTATATAATCCTTTGATTCAGTACGCACTTGTCCATACACTATGGAACGATTTCCTTACAATCGAAAACATCTGGAACACAACTAGCATGAGCAATACCAGATGTCCAAATTTTGTTCTCGTCTCTCTGTGCAGTAGGAGGGAAGGAATAATACCAGTATTCTCTCAACCACTGGAAGCTCTGATCTTCGCGGCCAAAAATATTCAGAGTGTCACCACAAAATTGTTGTCGAGTTGATGCTGTCATTAAGTTGATGGAACTATTTCTTCAGCTGCATAATGGTCACAAATAAACATTTTCTGAAAGATAATAATAGTTTAATCCCTCGGCAAATGAAGATTAAATGAGAATTTAATGAAAAATTCCTCGAGCCTTTCGCCATTAGTGACGGCCTTTTCGGGACCTGCACAATAGTCGTTAGCATTTAAACAATGCTTAATACGTATTAGGAAAAGAAAAATAATGGCAAGGATGGGTGTGAGAGAATTTCAATATAGAATTTTCATGAACCCGCTATTGGAGAGATGATAAAAAATAAACTAAGTATAGAGGGGCGGTCGGTGAGACTTGCGTGGATGAAAAGAAAGGAATACTTGAGAAACTGACACCCGCGACGAGGCTAAAGGTTAAGTGATGGTCTAAATGTAGATCACGGAAGTTGAAGTGCAATGTGAGGTTCGCAGAAAAATGAGAAAATGTTTGAGCCCGCATACCCACAAATTTGAAGAAAAAATATAGTTGTTGAAGCGGACTTGTGCACGAGTAAGTGGATGGAAATGAAAATGCGACAATCCGCAAATTTGAAGATTCACGAACTAAAATATGGCTAAGTATAGTAACCAAGAAAGAGAAAAAACAAGGAATAAAAGGAAATGGGAAAAAAAGAAAGTATAAAAGGGGGAGAAGAAAGGGAGTAAAGAAATGGGAAAATAGAATGTGGGAGGGAGAAAACTGAAAGCACGAAAAGACCTCAACATGAATATAAAGTATTTTTTTCATTGGGAAAAAAATGTTTTTCTATTGATATATAATGATGCATTACAACCTGGTTTGAAGAATTATTTCTAAGAAGATGACGATATAGTGTCTTGATATAACACAGAGTAACGGGTCGACATGGTCAATCCCAATACGTAGGAGAGACTGCTTGGTTTCATCTTGCTCTGACACGACGAACCTTCCAACTCCAGAGAATTCCATCACTGTCCAGAAAAAGAAATTCTATGATAAAGGACTCACTACGGAAGACATTTTTTTTTTTTTTACAGAAACGGTTATGGAGTGTTTATATTCATCTTGGCCTGAATGCCGAAAATCTGATTACATTGGTGATTTCTTTGTCCTGTTGCATCTCACTGTTGAGGATGAGGGTGCAGCTGAAGCTTGAAGATTTCTTCCTTGATAAGGAACCCATAGAATCGATTTCAGAGATTTTCCCCCACTTGGAGAGACAAACAAATTTGTTTAATAGCAAGCAGTAAAACATGGCAGCAATTAGCTTATGGAATGGGTTCCCATGATTCTTCTTCGTCTTTCATCTTGACCCCGGCAGAGAGGAGGGCAGCTTTGTTGGCTTCGATGTCCGCCTCTTTATTATGAGTTCTCAACACATGGTAGTACTTCAAGTTCTGGAAAGTGTTTTCCAAGCCTTTGATTCTAGTTATCAGCCTTGATAGTTTAAGATCCAAAACTGGGGAATTGGAAACCATTGYRTTTATAACGATCTGGGAGTCAMCTATAACATTAGMTTCATTTATGCTTAATTCTTTGAGGATMTTGAGACCTTGGAAGAGGGCCAAGGCCTCARCTTGAATGMTGGAAGAATATCCAAGTCCCCAAGCATAGGARTGGATTTTATCCCCAWATGGATTTACAACAACACCTCMTGCACCMGYTTTGCCCGGRTTKCACGGGTTGCCCTTTGYTKCTCCATMAAAAAAGAGGGAATGMCTTGCTTGYGATTTGATCCAGTMTTGAAAGTCGGTTTYARRTTTCCTTATTTGCCAATCTTTAATAGTAGGGKCTTTTCTGACTGCTGGATGAAATTGTAKWTCTAGAGTTGATCCCCATGTGATGTCCTGTTGGCTGAGATTGGAGTCGTCTTTTATGTCAGTCAAGCATTCCTTTATGTGGCATTTAATCTTGGTTTCTAAGGCCTTGTGGTTCTGCTTTGTATTTCTGAAGATTCTTCTGTTACGTTCTAGCCATATTTGCCAACAGATAACCTTTGGGAGGACAACCCATGCCGATTTAATTATCTGGTTTTTAGGAGGAGGGTCAGGATATCTGATTGCCCATTTAGAGAAGAGTTCAACAGTGGAGCAAGGGAGCATGAAATTAGGATCCAAATCTTGAATAAAGGAAGACCAGATCTGCTTGGAGAAGTTGCATTCTAGAATTGGATGGACTGTTGTCTCTGCATTTTTCATTGCACAATGAGCAGATGGAGGGACCGTAGAATCCTTTCTTCTGCAAATAGTCATAAGTTAAGATTTTTCCATGGCAGAAAAGCTAGGCAAAGAAGTCCACTTTGGGCCATGAAGGAAAACGCTAGACCCCTTGCCAAGGAGCTGGGTCAGGGGGGGCGTATGGCCTCTCATTCAGTTTGGTGTACCCCAAGGAGATGGCGTAACCTCTGGCATTCGGCCCCCAGCCTTTCAAGTCTCTTTTCCTCATGTGCGTGGGCGCCAAACCATGCAGTAAATCGAGTAGCGTGGTCCATTCGGTGGTCAGATGATCCGGCACCTCAATGCGTTTCCATCCTGCCCAGACAGAGTTGTTCCAACATGAAATATCCCACAACGATCGCAGTCCCTCTCTGTCCATCCAGCAATGCAGCGATCTAATGGAGGCTCTGTCTTCTATTGGATCCTTATTCATGATTTTGTCTGTCCAAATGTTGATTTTTTTCCTGTTACCTGGGATCCAGTAGGAGTGCGCAGTAATTAGAGGGGCGGCTTTAGCATACAGTTTGAGAAATGCCGAGTTAGGCATTTGAATCACATTTTCTAGACATCTGGATCGAGGTCCTCTAAAATATTTTTTCCAGAGAGCCAATTGGGCCCAGCCAGGCTTGGGCGCAATGATCCTCCAAATAATCTTTGCCACCATTGCCACATTCTGCGGACAGAGATTTTTGAAATTTAGACCACCCTCCCACAGCGGCTTGGAGAAGGTTTCCCAACTGATAAGGGGGATCTTGTTTTCGTTTTGTTTTCCTCCCTTCCAAAAGAACCTCCATATGTACTCTTCCATTTTTTTTAAAATGGTTGTCGGAGCGAGAAGCCCAACGAATTGAAATAAAGGGAGCCTGGTAAGCACAGATTTAATTAAGACTGATTTGCCAATAGTATTGAGCCAGGAGTAACCGCGGGCTTGAATCTTAGACTTGAATTTTTCCAGCTGAGGGAGCCAGTCTTTGCTTGCAGGTCTCTTATGAGTTACACGGAGGCCCAAGTATTTAAAAGAGGACCAAGAAGAGGAGGCTGCAAAACCCAAACATCTAGAAATGGCAGAAAGCAATCTGGGCGTTATATTCCAGTTGAAGATGTGGCATTTGCTCTTGTTAACAACGTTGCCTGAGGCCTCACTGAATTCATCCAAAACCGCTTTGAATTTTAAGGTGGAGGAGAGAGAGGCAGAACCCAAAAGCAGAGTGTCATCCGCAAACAAGGCGTGATTAATGTTTTTGACCCCTCTTGCAATACACAGTCCATTAATATCTTGATCTTGCATCTTTTTGTCTAACAGGAAGCTGAGGACAGAGGCTTGGATGACAAAAAGCAGAGGGGATAGAGGACACCCCTGCCTAAGTCCTCTCGAAGCTTTGAAAAAATCAGTGGCTCTTCCATTTACAAGAGGAGCAATCCATGGCTTCGAGATTCATGCTCGGATCCATTTAATGAAATTTGCTCCAAAACCAAACTTGCTCATAACATTTAAAAGAAAATTATGATTTACTCGATCAAAAGCATTTGCTAAATCAAGTTTAATCACCATACCTTGCTCTTTTCGGAGAAGACTTGAATGAATTGCCTCTTGTACAAGGATGAAGTTGTCCACGATCTGCCTTCCTTGGATGAAGCCTCCTTGATTCTCAGGAATTATTTTAGGAAGAATGAGCTTCAGCCTATTTGCAATTACTTTAGTGATTAATTTATATCCAGTGTTGCATAGGGAAATCGGACGAAATCTGCTGAAGTTGTTGGCACCTTTTTCCTTGGGTATGAGGGCTAAGAAATCAGAGTTTGTGCTGCCACCTATTTTCTGAGTATTTTGAGACTTTTGAACCATTTTGAGAAGGTCCTTTTCAATAATCGGCCAGCAGGCTTGAAGGAATCTAGCAGAGAATCCATCCGGCCCAGGGGCCTTATCCGGATCCATATCAAACAGAGCCTTTTTGACTTCATCTTTAGTGACTTTGGTCTCAAGAGTCTCCTTCATTTGCTGAGAAATTACAGTGGGTATAATGTCTAACAGATCTGAGTATTGGTTTGGGTCCTTGTCTTCACTATACAAGTTTTGAAAATGAGAAAAGGTTGCTTTCTTTATGTGGTCAAAATCCTTATGAATATCGCTATCCTCTTTAATCTCTGAAATGGTGTTGAAGCATATCCTTGCCTGGGCTTGTTTGTGGAAAAAAGCAGTGTTCCTATCCCCTACTTTGAGCCAGAGATTGCGCAATACTCTTCTTCAGCTAAGCAAGCCTTGTGATAGCACTGTTGCAGCTGAGCTTCTTGATCTATTAACTCCTTTGTGAGTATAGTGTTCTCCATACAAGTTTGATGGGAGACAAGAGCGGCTTTAATGGATTTCCTTTCTGTATCCAGTTTGGATAGAGTTTTGACCCATCTTTATAGAACTCCTTTTACCCTTCTAAGCTTTTCCTCCCAAATATAGAAAGGTGATCCTTTAACTGGCTAATTCCAGCATTCCTTGATAGTTTGCATAAAGTCTGGCTCCTTTACCCAGAGAGGGCTGAATCTAAAGGGGATGGGACCCGGATCAAGGTGAGCTAGAAGTTCTAGCTTTATGGGCTTATGGTCCGAGACGCTGTTGGCAAGAATATGCATTCTAGGCTCTAAACCTAGCAGCAAATAGGAGCTTTGAATAAAAAATCTATCTAGCCTGGCAGCAATATTTCCAGGGCCCACTCTTTTATTAGACCAAGAGTACTTACCGGAAGAAGGTTTGATATCCAGCAAGTCCCAGTCCTGCATAATGTCCTCCACCCATTCCCTTGCCGGATCTCGAACTGCGCTGCCTCCCCTTTTTTCAGAAGGATGAAGAGTGAGATTGAGGTCTCCAGCAATAATTATATTTTCCAGATTTGTCAAATCTGCTTGGTGCCTTATAGAATCCCAACAGTCTTTTTTTTCCCCAACATTGACTGGAGAGTAAACATTGAAAAGACAAAAAGTTTCCTTACTGTCCAAATTCTGCATTTTCAACAGCAACCAATGAGTGTTCCTAGCCTCAATTAGGACTGTAAATTTGTTGACGTTCCAAAGAGTGTCGATCCCTCCTTAGGCACCCCGGGCAGAGATTGCTCTTGCTTCACTTTTAATCCAAAGTTTCTTGCTTGCTTGAAGGAAGGCTATGTCTTCCAGCTTTGTCTCCTGGACGAGAAGTATGTCTGGGGTTTCTGTTCTGATTAAGCTTCTGATGGCTTCTTCCTTTGCTTTGGTCCCCATACCTCTACAATTCCAGGAGATGACCTTCATTATTTATGTTTCCGGTGGGCTCCCTTGGAGCCTTGGGGCTGGTTTTTCAGTATCTTAGGCTTTGGGGCTAGCAGTTTTTCCAAAGTTGGTTGGCTGCCCTGAAGTTTATCTTTGTAGGTCTCCTGCTCCCTTTTTTCCCTGTCAGTTTTTCGGCCTCTTGAAGATCTTCTTACCGAGGTTTGGGACTCTCCTATTTCTCCTTCCTCTTCTGATTCGTCCGTTTCCTGCTCTTCTTCCTCAACTTCTATAGTCATACCTTTGGAATCTTCAGCACTTGTTCCTTTGTGGGAGGCTGAGGGAGTACCTTTGCCTGAAGGAGCTGTTTTTTGGGCCTCAATCTCCTGGGTAGCTTCTGTCTCCTTTTGGACCACGACCTCCTGTGTGTTCTCTGGTTGTGAACTTAGAGGATCGAACTTATTTTCTAGAACAGGTTTGAGTGGGATCTGCTGGGCAATGGCCTGGTGAGGTCCTTTGCCATTAGGGCCTCCTGGCTTCTGATTCTTGAGATAGGGTTTGGATCGCTTGACTTGGTTCCATCCATCCTCCTTCCCCTGCACAGCCTCATTGTTGGTCGGGCATCCTCTGGCGAAGTGGCCATAAACATGGCATTTCCGGCATTTGAAGGGCAGCTGCTCATAGTCTAGTTTCTGTAAGTGCGTCCAGCTTCCGACCTTTAATGTGATGGCCTCTGGTAATCCCACCTCCAGATCTACTTCTACACAGATCATGGCACAGTCATATTGGTCCTTATTGTTCGCTCGATCTATAAATTTCCCCGGGGCATTTCCAATGTGCCTCAGAGAGTCCCAATTCCAATAGTGTACTGGGAGATTTGGAAATCTGACCCACACTGGGACTGCTTTGGGCACATCTACTGCCGGATCGAAGTCTGAGGTCCATTTATTCAAATACAGACCCTGAGGGCCCATGAAGTAGGGGCTATTTTGGAAGATCAGATCTTTGTCGTCCTTTGATGTGAATTCGAAGAGGAAGTATCCTCTCCCCAGAAAGTAAGAGGTGACACTTTCTTTGATCAACGAAGCCCAGTGTCTGTTGACCCAGCTTTCAGTGGATATTGGGGACGGCCATAGCCCAGTGAACTGGCCGATGAGAGCTCGATCGGCCAACGACAGAGCAACCTAGATCGGGGTTTCTGGAGGGAGGGAGATCACCGGAATATCGTCCAATTTTTTAACAAATTTCGCAGCTTCAGTATTTTTCTTCTTTGGAAGCCCAGCCAAGAGCCGAATGAAAGCCTCAGAAGGCGAGATCAGCGGAGGAGGCGGAAGGGACGCCTGGGGAGTGCCCAACCCCTCCATGGTCGCAATCCCTGGGATCGGGCCTGTCCAAAAATCTTTTTGACTAATGAGAGTCCTTACTTACACAATGTTAAGCCATCCACCAAGGTCCATTTTTTATCTGTCCTAATTGAATGGCACACAGTAATACAAAGAGGTGAAACCAAGTGCAAATCCTGCGCTATCTCTCCACTACGGAAGACATTGTTACTCTTGTCAAAGGGCAACATTATTGCCCAATTGGTAAAATTATTATCAGTGGATTGTTTCCGAGTGTTTTGTTTATTAGATGAGCTCAAAGTTTATCTTGCAGGAACTACAACTTCACAGTGACGAAACATCTATCCCATTATAAAAAAAAAAATTAATATTTAAATGGATATGAATTTATATTAAATAATTGAAAAAAAATTGTTTAATCCATTTTTACATAAAAATAATCACTTTATTAAATTCAAAATTACAATTTCAATAAAAATCATTTAAATTCAAAATTACAATTTAACAAAAAATTATCCATACTAATAAAAAAAAACATTAAAAAATAAATTTTTTATATACAATCTAATTATATTTATCAAAATAATAATTCTATTATACTACCTTAAACAGTATATATATAATATTCAGTTAAATTCAAAATTATAATTTAAACAAAATTACCTTAATTTAAATAATAATAATCATACAAGATAATTTAAAAAATTAATTTTGTTTTTTTTATATTTAGTTTTACCAAACTTTGAAGTAATAGAAATATCAGAAATTATTTATAAATAAAATGTTATGCTACTTCCTCGCTTAGTACTTTTGAAGAGGAGTGTCACGGATTGTTGACGTAAATTCATGGTGTGTGGAGGTCATTTTGCAGCCCTTGGAACAGCACATTGGACTAAATAATATCATGTGAATTCAAACCTAAACTCCCTTGGATAGCCGTGAGACATTAGAAAATGCAACCTCGGATAGCGGTGAGACATTAGAAAATGTAACCTCTTGTAAAGATGAATTGAATCTTTTAAAAAGGTTCGTTTTATTAAAGTTGTAGTTTAAAGGTTATATGTTTTGGTTTTTTTTTATATTTTTTTTTGTTAAATTAGTGATAAATTGTTGGATCTATATACTTGAGTGGTTAATAATATAATTTGAATGATTTTAGTTAAATTCATTTTTATTTTTAAAAATAAAATTTAAACAATAAAAAATAAATATTTTTAAAAATAAAATTTAAACAATAAAAAATAAAATTTAAACAATAAAAAATAAATATCTTTAAAAATAAAATTTAAACAATAAAAAATAAATATCTTTAAAAAATAAAATTTAAACAATAAAAAATAAACATTTAAAGTTCGCTGTCTCAATCCGCTAAATCCATTTCTACCTTTTTGAAAATATAACTTAAACAATAAAAAAATAAATTCGCTGTCTCAGTCCCAATGGCCCCCTTATATATATATATATATAGGAGTAAGAGCCTATATCTATAGGAGTAGGGGCCGGCCGGAAGGACTAGCCATCATGCATGTCCAAGATTCCTTCCCCACTCCCTCAGTACGCAGCCAGAGAGCTGCCTTCGCCTTTGGCATTATCTAACGGGGAGGGACGCACCACAGGGCCTATCTATATATTGAATCGATCGACCCTCAACCATAGATAGATGTATGTCAGTTGAGGGGGAGGGCTCGACCTGTTGTTAATACGTAGATAGTAGACTCGGTTATGTATGTTTATATATGGAATAACGATGCTCTCCCAGGCAGGTCGAGGGAGAGAGCATTTATGTAAGCACTCGCTCGACCAACGATCGGTGAAAGTAGGGCCTTGAGGCTCTTTACCTATTGATTGGGCTTGCCCCCAGCAGGCAGCCTTATATATATATATTTTTCAAAAATAAACATCCCAACTCGTATAATAAATTCCTAGTTTAGTAATAATACAAACTATAACATTATCCAGATAATTGTATTTCACCATAAATCAATAACAAGCAAGAGAGACTAGCAGGTACCTACATCATGTACAGCATCTTGCAGAGCCTTCACTTGGTCTTTCGATACTGTCCTTACCTGCACACGGATTACTCAAAAGCATCAGGTCACGGGGTCGATACCCACGGACGCAGATTTGTGGTTAGGCGATAACGGGACGGGCAATGAAAATACCTTGTGAATCACGCTCCAGATGACTCCCTCCGTGCAAGGAGGAGTGGTGAGAGATCCCGTGTACCGGTAATATTTCCTGCTACCAAATTTTATGTGAATCGGGTTCACAATGCCCAGGGGTTTCTTCGGTGGTTTCATATCCGCAATGGCCATGATTTCATCCATTAACTGTTCGTTATACTCAAACATACTCAGGAAAATATAATCGATACATAATAATAACAAAGCAAAATGAGTTTTTAATACAAATATACCTCTGCCAGAAAAGTGTCGGGCCTGCCAAACTTGTAAATGATTGCAATCACGGCAATTTTGCCGTCCACCGCTTGGTGCAACAGATGGATTTCTAACGGATGCCTGTTTCAATGCAAAACCCTTGAGCAACGCCTAAATAGCAAAAGATAATTTAGTGTAGCGGGGATTGAATAGGGCTTTCAGATTGTACCGTTTTCTATCCACAGTATGCTCGGCCGGGGTGTGCCAATGCCATTGATTCAGTGTGAATCTTTTCCCTTCGATCTCAACACCGCCGGCGCCGGCGCCTTCCGACCAGTTCACCTGATGCAACACAGCCATAGCCATAGGTGTTCGCCGGCACCTTCCGACCAGTTCACCTGATGCAACACAGCCATAGTTCGAAATGCGTTTCTCTCTCTGCTCCTCACATAATAATCATCTGGCACACTGTTTCGGCCCAGTCTTTTGCCATGAGTGTCAGTTCCTGTAATAGAAAGAATTATTTTGCCATAAGTGTCATCTCCTGTAATAGAAAGAATCTTTGCCACTGCAATCTTATACGGTCCTGCACATTTATTTATGGTGGCTGTAGATACTGACTGCCTAAGTACATATCGATAGGGAGGACAGGTTGCAAAATGTTTGTTTTTTTTCATTTTTATTTTCTAGAATTATTTTTAAAATTAATAATTAAAATGTTATAAATATTAATCAATCAATGAATTGGAAATTTATATTTTTAAAAATTAATTTTTACAAGAAATTGCAACAATATTTTACTGATTAGCTCTTTTAGTTTGAATAAAGACTGTAAAAATAACAACATTATTCAATAATAATGGGAGAGAGTGGAACTTACAACTCTTTAAGGTTTGTGAGTTCAGATAGCCAATATGGAACGCTACCGCTTAGGTTGTTGTTTTGTAGATATCTAAATAAAAGGTAAAAAGTAAACTGGCTGTAAATTATTTGTACAAAATGAGTGTAAAACTCAATTCTGTTAAAATACAACGCTAACAATCTGAAAATTTCATGTTGAGAGGAAACTTACAAGCTCTCCAACATGGTCAAACTTGAGAAATTCGGCAAGGGTCCGGACAAATGGTTATTGTAAAGTGACCTGGTAATTTCAACCAGTCAATGACTACTGCTTCTAGTATAATATTCATATCATAGACAAACTTCGCTTGTTCTATTAACCGAAGATTGGAAACTTAAAAGCCCAAATACTTTTAGCACATTCGTTAACTAGTTTCAAGACAACTTAGAGGCACGCATTAAGCATGTCTCATGAGACAGAATATTTTATGATGGCTAAACGTATTTGTTGTATTCCAAAAAAATCATTTCTGTATTTTTGGAAACGTTACAGAGTATAGAGGTGGAATTCTGCGTACACTGGGCCGGGTATATAACCTTTAAAAATAAATAAATCATTAAAATAGGGCTGGTCATATAACCTTTAAAAATAAATAAATCTTTAAAATAAATAGTATATAACCTGAACTCCGCCATTGTCCAGGAAGCTAATCAGAGGGATAATCTTCAGATCTATCTATTTCTGCTTGCTCTTAAAATTCACAAGATTATGCTATATTTCTAAAAACCTTTTAAGCTATGTTTCTAAAAATCTTATAAGCTATCAATTTCTGCTTGCTCTTAAAATTCACAAGATTATGCTATGCTTTTAAAATTCACAAGACACCTTTTAAGCTATGTTTCTAAAAACCTTGCATTCAACGCTCTAAACTCCCTCGTATTCTAAGAATTCGGCTCAAATTTAACAGGATTCGAAGTTCGAAGCGCAGAGTTACCTTTGAGAAGCAGTCCCTTCTTCTCCGGCCGCATCTCGCCGCCCCCTTCGAAATGTGTTTCTCTCTCTGCTCCTCACATAATAATCATCTAGCACACTGTTTCGTTTCGGCCCTGCGGGACGTCAACCTATGGTCCAGTCTTTTGCCATGAGTGTCAGCTCCTGTAATAGAAAGAATTCTTTTGCCATCAGTGTCATCTATCTCCTGTAATAGAAAGAATTTTTACCACTGCAATCTTATACGGTCCTGCACATTTATTTATGGTGGCTGTAGATGCTGACTGCCTAAGTACATATCAATAAGGCGGACAAGTCGCAAAATGTTTGTTTTTTTAGTTTTTACTTTTTAAAATTAATAATTAAAATGAATTAAATATTAATCCATCAACGAATAAGAAATTTATATTTTTAAAAATTATGTTTTTACTTTATTTAATTTAACATATTACCAGCTGAGATCCATTGTTTTAGACGCCAATTTAATGAGAGAAAGTAGCCTGGGTTAAAGATTTAGGAAAAATGTTTACAATATCCTTATTTTTTATTGTTTAATTTGTATTTTTGAATGCATAAATGTTTTTAACATGTTGAAAAACTCCTAGAACAATTGGATTATACAAATTTAGCCACTTAAATGTGCAGATTCAACCTCGATAATTTTTTGTTGTTTGATCAATTGTGATTTACCTATCTAGATTTTTGATAATTTGAAGAAGAAGAAAAAAAAAAAAAAATTAAAAATTTAGTGAATTGAAGTTAATAAAATCTCCAATTATTAAAGGGACCAAAAGAATAACAGTCCTAACTCATCTTCACACTCTTTTCAATGTCGAATTTTATGTTGTAAATCTTGACTAGAATACTAGCGATCTGATTGATCTTATCCTCCTTGAATGGCTAGTGCATTCTGTCTCCACCACACCCTTATTGCAAAATATGCAAGTTCTCTCCCCCCAAAATTTCTTGGGTATCCTCCACCTACCATTTACCATTGCTATAAAATTATTTAAAAAAAATCTTACAACCGGACTAATTTGCTCCGTGTAACCCTTTCCCTATTTACCATTGCTATGAAATTATTTTAAAAAATCTTCTACAACTAGACTAACTTGCTAGGTGTAACCCTCTCCCTAGGGGTTGTCTAACTGTTCTAGGAAATGGCTATAAATAAACTAGAAATAAACTAAAAATCACTATTTTTTATTGTTTAAAATCCATTTATGAATGAAAAAATGAATTCAACATGCTGAAAAATCTGTAAAACACTTGACTTATACAAAAATAATAACTCAAATAATTTCTTTGAAATTTCAAACAAATATCCCCTAAAAAAATATCCAAACAAAAATAATTTCATAAAACCTTTAAACTAAGACATTTCCCTATTGCAAATCATCATAACAGGACACATCGGATAATTCTCTCTTCTTTTGTGCTGCAAAGCCACAGAGTACGATAAGGTTGTTTCTTCTACAGGTATCTGGCCGGAACATGGGCTTGTACAGACGTGGCCCCACCACCGAGGCTAAGGTTGTTTCTTCAACAGGTAGGCCGGAACATGGGCTTGTACAGACGCGGGCCCCACCACAGAGGCTAAGAGTGTTTCCGCGGGTTCGGCCAGGTCGCTTCACAGGTGTCCTCGTGTCGGTTTTCCATATTTAGACATCAACAATACAGGTGAATCAGGGTGGCCCGATCGTACCTCCTTTTCGTGGAGTTCGAAAAGTATACTAATATTATTTTGAATATTATTTCGACTAGTCAATTTTTTTTCATGGTTGATAATTATTGGGTGGTAATTATTGTTAATAAAGTCTATTTTTTTTCCTGGTTGATAATTATTGGTAACTATGGTAATTATTGTTAATAAAATTGTAATTTTGTTTAAATGGTAATT